>NWUY0300000343.1:20293-31181 GCA_004151065.3 Larix sibirica
GCCCATTGTCTTGTAACAACTAATCATGCTCCTGTTCCTCCTCTGCCTGACTAACCTTTTCCTCTTGTTCCTTCTTTGCTAGTTCTTGTGCCTTGACCTTCGTTTTTAGCTTCCTCATCTTGTCGCTTCTTGGCTTGTGCCTCTACTTTTGCTTTCTTTGATTCTTCCAAACGTCGAGCTTCCGATTTGTCCTTTATTGTGTTCTCTTCCTTGACAATTTTTGCGGCCTCCTGTGTTAGCCTTTGTCGCTCTTCTTCCCAAGTCTCTTTCTGGGCCTTTTCTGTTGGTTCTGTAGTAGTAGCTTTTTCCGTAACTTTTCCCTTTTTCATCCTTTTGGCTAAGGCCTCTAGATTCTGTGCTCGCCTGTAAATTTCTTCTGTGCAAAATTGATCTGCATATGGCTAATGGAAATCGACAACCGTGTAGTGGTTGGCGACTTTCCCATGACTATCATTTCTTCGGAACTGTTCTTGGCCAAAGTGAAACATTTCTAAGTTTATAGTTAACTCCACAACTTCCTTTACTTTTGTGATCTTGTATTTTCATTCCAGTATCGACAGGGGTGACCATGATGCTTTTTAAGTGTTGGCGAGAGCAATTGCTATCCCATGTATGAATGTCTGTTGTGCAATTTCTCTGAGGACCATATGGTTTGTAACGTACTTGGGTGGGATGTAGGGAGCCTTCGATCCTCCATAGATTCGCAGATAAGTACCTCCCTCAGTTAGATACCAATCCCCTAGCTGGGTCATTGTATTAATGGCATTGTCTGAAATTCATTGGCCGGTAATACATATATGATTGTGTACAGGGGCATTATGAACTATTCACAAATCTGGATATAATAACCAACATATTTCTGGGCCAACAAGGTTTGGCAACTAACATTTATAGGAGTCTCTCCGGGGTTCCAATGCCATGCTATTCCGGGGAAATTGTTTAGCGTACATACCACGTCCAAAATATCATGTGAAATCTAGATTGCCACAAGAGAAGGCCTTCCTGTGCCCTTAGAATTGCTTCTTCTATATTGGTCGAGAGGATAGCTGCCAAGCTGAATTTCGTGCCTTGTACAGTAACATGATACAACATAGGGATCCGTGCTAACTTGAAATGCACTGCGTCCGGTTCCCCATATAGTCTGCACAAGAGAGCTGCAGCCATTCGATACGGTTGCGTCAGCCCTTTGACCTCATATATGCCACTATTTTTGTGGCAGAATTGTTTATCTGCGCCCCAAGCCTGCTTGAGAAACTCAGGAATGTCAGGTAATCAAGCTTAAGGGATTTTACCCAGTTGGTTGTCATGCTGATCTCTGCTGCACAAAACCTGTAGTATTTGTCTGTAGCATATGGTTGAAATGAAGCAATGGGTTCTCCTACAACATTTTTGATGATACATCTTTCAGCGTCAATGTGAGGAAGTTGCCATCCTATCACCTCTGCGCATGGAAATACCTCCGATCTCACTGCTGCTTTGAGTAACCTTGATCGTTTGATATTTTGGTATATCAAGTACACACTAGCCGATTGATACTCTTCCACTCTGAAAAACTGGTACATTTCCCGCCATTGGTATTCAGGTTTCTGCTCTAGTGGTAGTTTTAGTATCATCATATTGGATCTAGAGGGTTGTTTCTTCTTCTATTTCATCACTAGAAGAAACCTCTTGAACTGTTGTTTGGTCCTTCGGTGAGACATATAGTGGTCCTGCAAGTCATTAGAAAGAGTATCATCTTCCATGGAGGGAAAGCTACGGTACTGAGATATGAAAGCAAACTAGCACTTGAATATGCGCAATGGTTAAAAACTTAAAACAAGTCCTTGGTTCCCAAGTTTTGTTCATGTTTCTAGTGGTGTTATGCTCAAGGGGTTTAAGCTAAAAATGGACTCTGTCAAGGATAGCAGGTGAGCTCATAAGAGTTACAAATTCGAAATAACTATCTCATGATTCATTTTAAAAGTCCAAAGCTCAGGTTTCTTAGTAGAAAATAGCAAAACAATTCTTATTACAAAACACTTTGTCAATGCTTTCTATATATGCATGAGAAGTTTATCAAATTACGTCAGCATTTTAAAGGAGGAGAACAACTGGTGGGGAGATTCCAGGGACAGCTTATGTTTACTGAGTTTTTCAAATGCCATTGCACACTTGGATGAGGTCTTTCAATTTTTGCGTCAGGGCTGGGGCTTGGGATGCTTAGGGAAACTTGGCCTCGGGTAGGAGACCCTAAGGCTTCAAGGTTTACGCGCGAGAACTATAAGGGCTGTTAGAGTTAGAGAGCTTTTCAACCCGATCAAAACAAGTGACCCAAAGGATATGATACTGCTCACATATTTGGCATGTGGACTGTATATGAGAATTTTATTTAATGCCCCTCTGGTCATTTTACTGAATATCAAACTTCTATAATGATAGTCTACATTGGTTAAAGGCTTACTCAGGGATACACATTAAGTAATCATCCATGTAATGGGATATAATGATAAATTAGATTGATTCTTTTTTTCCTATTTCATTTCATGACTATGGTAACTTTCTTTATTGTTTTCTTTATTTCAATAAGGCTTCACTAGTATGCATATTCCTTAGAGATATTGCCTGGCCTATAAGTTTTGCTGCAATATAATTCTGTTTGTTGCTTGGTAAGATAAACAGTGTGAACATTTCAATCATGCCAATATCTTCTGTCCTACAAATTTCAAACTATTACATATGTTGCTTGGTAATGTCTGTGGCTTTCTTAGTTTAATTTAAAGTTATATAGATATCTGTAATTGCAGAGTCCAGTCCATGAGTTGTTCAAAGGCTTGCAAATGTTCAGAGCTGTGTACAAACAAACCATTTCGCAAAGAGAAAAAAATCAAGATTGTGAAGGTACAGAACATTATGCTACTTGCTGCTTAATTTTGTATTACTTTGGAACAGAGTTATAATGTATATCCTTAATGTTTGTCTTTCCTTGGACTCAGTGTTATCGTATTTCAATTTCATACTCCAGTGTTTTATTAAAGTTCTAGTTTTCTATGTTTACAAAATGACCATTATGAGATCAAAATCAAAACACATTATCCTTTTAATAAAGCTATCGCTAATATTACTGCCTAGTTGTAATGTTAACTAACGAAATTTAATTGTATGCTGCATTTATGCTTTGGTAAAGGCATCTTATTGTACAGTGTCGTAGTCAAAGCAAGGCAAATGATAAAATAGAAGCTACCTGTTGGGGGTAGTGTTTTGATGGCAGGGTTTAATTCAGTTTTGAGTACCTACATGTGAATATTGAATTATTTGTATAGAATGCAACAGGGCCTTGAAGTTCGAGTCTAGTGCAACTGCATTCTGAATTGTGTTAGACTATGAGTCTCTAGACTATCACAAAGTCTGATCACCTTCTTCTGAGATGTAATCCCTATCTACTGATGATGTGTCATCCCTATTCACTGATGAGATGTCAATAAGGTCTAGATCTAGAGGTGGTCAGATTAATGTACTATAAATTCATATCATCAGATACATATGTTGAGAATGGCTTAAAACCTTTTCCGGCAAGTTCAATGTCTGCACTATTTCTTAACATGGTTTCGAAGCTCTTATGTTCTTAAGGGCATTTTAGGATCATGTTAGTTTTCCGTGGAATGTTTGCCATTTGAAAATTGATGATTGTGCATGGAAGAGCTCTTTAGTCTTAAGGACTTCATGGCGTTTCTATGTCCATGATAATGATCCATGAGAGAGAAGTCTTGCTGCCAATCGCAATATAATGCACATCTACTTCCATTTGAACACGCAATAACAAAATCAAGGAAATTGTCTTTATTTCTTTTGGATTTGCATTGCAAGTTGTTTATCAATTAGATTCTTGCACTATGAATGTGAGAGAATAAGATCAACTTGTAATTCATCTCAATTTTCTATGCATGTAGCAGATTTATTTTGGTCAATCTATCATTGTTAAATAAAAAAAACATTAGAGATCTGCAGTTAAAATTTGTTGCACAGCTACGATTTTCTTATTTAAAGATCGATTGTATATCTAGATTCTATAGTATAGATATGTCTATTTTGTATCTATTGCTACATAAGTGTGAACAGATCTAACCATAGCACTTCCGACAGTCAACCATAAATTCTTTGAGAGAGAAAGAATGCATGGCAGTTGATTCCAACTATCAATAGGAGGGCCATTAGCTGGAAAGTTTTTGATGCCCAATTTGACATATTTAAGTCATGACTGAGTGTCCCAAGTTATCGATTCATCTCAGCACTACTTCCATGTCACAAGACCCATGAAGAGAAGTACAGACAAACCGAGGATTGCTGCAATCACAACATCCACCTTCAGCATACCAACAGTGTGGCACTCATGATGATTCCATTTTCCGTCACCGGCTCATCTTCTGCAGTTTAACTAATGGTATATAATGAGGAGCCAATGAGTAAGAGATTGGATTGCATTAGCTGTGTGTGAGATTTGTTGGAATTTCAGATCTCAGTCAATTTTCACTTAGGCCCAAAATCGATGTTCTGGATCATCATATGCAGGGGCAAATGTCCAATTTATTACATTTAACAGCTGGATTGTAACTCGCCCACAAGCCTGAACCCACCCAGCTGTAAAGAAGAAATTTCCATTTGAATCCATGTGCAGGCTTGGGCTGGACAGCATGATTTGCTTTGGCAAAGTCAAATGTTAAGTTAATATGGGCTATTCATTTAAATAGTTATAATCACACAGCAAATTAATGCAGTCATTAGGAATGATGGAGTCGGGTCTCAGCGATGAGAATTCTGCTGTCAAGATTGCCTCTTTTCACAAGGTCCTCAGTGCAAGAGAGTAGTCAGACAACACATTTTCCTGTGAAAACGTGAAACATATCATAAAGCACATATTTTTAAACTAAAGCAGTTGAATTGTAATATCATTATTTAATGTTACATTGCCCAGAAGTTGATTATATCAATGTTCTAAAATTATGTGAAGGTTGTATTTTGTCTTCTGGTGACTTATGTAAGTTTCTACAAAGAACTGTTTTGAAGTGGGCATAAGTGTTTGGTTGCCTCACCATTTGGAAAGCATTTGGTTTGTAAAAGGATGTGGAGATATTAGATACAAGTGAAAGACTACTGATATGATCATTTCATTTCTAAAAACATGATGTAACTGTCAAAAGCCAAAAGGTGGAGATTTAAGTCCTTATCAAAAGATTCTTATGTAAATGATCTACAAAGAACTGTTTTGAAGTGGGCATAAGTGTTTGGTTGCCTCACCATTTGGCAATATCCAAAGCATTTTGTTTGTTAAAAGGATGTGGAGATATTAGATACAAGTGAAAGACTACTGATATGATCATTTCCATTTCTAAAAAATGATGTAACTCTCAAAAGCCAAAAGGTGGAGATTTAAGTCCTTATGAAAAGATACAAAGGTTAGACTCACATTGGAAAGAGAATCCCTCTCAGGTGTGAGAGCTAGTTGTATCAAGTCTAATAAAATGATCAATTTTCTGGTGGTAGTTGTGTTTTAGAGTCTTGACTACCTTGAAATGGAATAAGGGGGTCTAAGGAGCCTTTTGCACATGTTTGTGTCTTTGTGTACAATGGTGTATTTCCGTGGATGCTATCTTTTGGTCATTGTTTTCCTTTTTTTCACAACAGATTTGATGTATTGAACCTACTTCCTCAATCAGATGCGATCAAAGGAAAACAAAAATCACGAATTAAAGGCAATCAAGGCAATCTTTGTAACAATGGACTCACCAATCTAGTAATCAACAGAGAACTTTATATTCAAGGATTCAAAATATTGTCAAGCATTCAAATTTGAAAATCAATTCAACTTTAGAATCAACATTCATTGTAACTTGCAAATAGTCTTTTTTTAGGTTTACTTTTTTTTTATAATTCATTATAAATTAATTTGTAATTGGGTGCATGATCAGTTGAACCCGACAGACTCCAATCTCCGAGTCTAAATTGAAATTGTCAAAGGGGGGATCTGCAAGAAGCCCTTCTTTTTGTGTCAATTTTAATTAGGACCTACCTGCACAAGGAGGTCTCATTCAGTGTTTAAAAATGGCTGGAAGTTAAGAATTATTAGAGTTATTGAACACTCTAATACTCACTGTTGAAGACAACACAGTCATAATCCATAAAGTAACTTTGAATCTGTTTTAACTTGTTTGCAAGGATTGCAAGTTAAAGTTGAACTTCTTTAGACTCAGTCAAAGCTTTAACATGATGAAATACAAGTCGAGCATCAACAACTTCTACATAATTTTGAATTAGTCTTTGTCCAAAACAATCATTTATTTGAATTTGATGTCCATCAATTTCAAATTGGAGATTCCAATCAATAGTCAACATGAGATCATCACAGTAATGCAACTGTATGATGAAGATTCAAATGAAGTTAGAGTCATACATGAACTTGAATTTCAAGAGTTCATTGATGAAAACATTTCAATGGTGCAACAACATGCAATAAATCAACTTCCACAAGCTTTCAAGCAATATGTTCAAAATAATATTTCCAAGCCTATCATTAGACCTTGGGAAGAAATTGTTCAATTAATGTAACTTCAATGAATATTCTACTTGTACTTTATTATTGTAACTCCNGTGATAGAAATAGTCAACAACACGAGCCCCTATCTGGTGTTGCTAGGGATATATTGGGAAATGGATAAACGGGCCGTGATCAACTTCTAGAAACAAACAATGTCATTTGAGAATCACGACATGAGGATAGTTGCACCTCTAGATATAGCAGAAGAACAGAGGTATGTTGAGCCGATATGGGATGAATTCACGGAAGGATGGGACAACATATATAACATCTCAGAAGACTATATCAATCCCACCACTGACAGAGAACTAGGGTGGCGGAGTGGTAGCTCAGCATTGTCAGATTCTGATGAAGCACTGGAGAACTTGCAAAATCGAATGCATGAAGTATCATTCTGGAGATGCGTACATATCACCTAGTCGCTAAACAACAGAGGCCTACGAACTACTGACATATGAAGGACTTCCAAACATGACTGAATTTATCACCAAATTTGAAGAAAGAGTCGTGGAACCACAAAGGTTGCTGGCATTAGAAGAAGCACTGAAGGCTATGCCAACGCGATGGTGGGCAACGCACAAGTCGACAATAACGAGCTAGACGATATGTCGACAACTCATGGAGATCAGGTTCATAGAAACCAAAGGGTACCATGAAAAGAAATACAATGGAAGGAGTGACCCAAGGGAGAATTTGGAGGAATGTCAAGGCACATAGGGACTAAGACCACAGGAAGAATGGGTCCATTCGTTCATCCATACATCGGATGAGGTACCACGGAACTGGTATGTCGCAGTAGAACTGCGACATGGAATGATGACATGGAACGATGACATGGGAGGAGCTCACTATCAACTTCAGCCGTACATTCAGCTTCTCGGATGAAAACACATTCATCCATAGCACACTGCAGGTGATACGGGAGAAGGTGCTCGAAGCAGTTCCGATGGAGAAGCCCATGGGATTACAGTGGACCACGACGCTGAAGATGTTGTTGGAATATTACAACGTGATTGGAGGAACGGATGACGAGGATGATCCACGAGCCACGTATATCCCAGAGTCAGAAGGAAGTCGGAATGTCGAATCACCTGAGATACCTTTCGACAAATTTCAGCAGTTGCTGCGCCTTAAGAAAGTTAATATTGGGTCGGAGGACAACCCCAAATTCGCAACCATAGAATATTATTGGGAGGATGCAACCATCGCAAAATTCATAGATCTACTACATGAATTTCGGGATCTGTTCCCAACAAAATTTTTGGAAATGAAAGGCATTTATGGGGAACTAGGTGAGATGAAGATCCCACAGAAGCCCGATGCAAAGCTAGTGAAGCAGTGACTGTGTCAGTTGAACCCCAGATACAAGGAGCAAGAGAAAGATGACATAGCATGAAGGATTGACGAAGCTGAGTCGGCTATGACCCTATCAGGATAGCATGACAGAAGTCAAAAAAAAAATCGCAAAATACAGAAGAAGCGATGAGGTTCAGCACCTGTCGACGAAATAATCGCAGACTACAAAAGAAGCGACAAGGTTCGGTGTCTGTCATCCAGTCATAAATGCAGCGGTTAAGCCATGACGGAGGACGGCAAAAATGAATAACGGTATAATTAATAACCGACGCATGCGAAGGATTTGGTAAATCAACGATGGATTTGATAATGATTGTCCAAAACCAATAAGATGGACAAGACGCGGAAAATCAAAACTATTGAATGTAGGGCAAGGGGACAGTTCGACGCACTATGTGTTAAGCAAGAACTTGCATGGTAGCACATGGCAGTTTACATTTTGGGCACAAGCACCGAAGAATGCCCACAGCCAACACCAATCATGTAGGAGAAACCAGAGATCATGTATGGAATATCGTTCAAGAATAAGCGGAGTTCTAATCGACCTGCAAACACTGGACTGAAGCTGAAGAGGGGGACCTGAAACTCAGCACAACTGGCAAAAGGATAAGTAGTCACTTTGGGCACCGCCCAAAATCAAACAACATCGTGAGGAGAGCACCCTGGCCCAACAATACTAGGGTATGTACTGCCAAGCAAGGAAGGGACACCAGTGATTCGGGTGAGTAAGAACGCAATATATGTAATCAGGATGTCGCCGATACCAAAATGGGTTCCTCATGCTGGAAACATTGGAGAGAAATTTGAAAAACTACAATATAGCGACCATGACCTCATGAACTACCCAGAATGCACAGAAGCCACATACATTAATGTTTCGCATGGAGAAGGAGGCTCAATCACGAAGGAAACAGCGAAGTGGGCGTTGGGATTAGAGAAATCGGGATTGTTGAGCCTCACCCAAATACCGCACTTTGGGAGAACGGTGCAGGTGAATGCATGCATAAAGCAATTACTTGCATGTTTCCATGGAGGATACCTATGGATGCATGAAAATATTTTGGTCACAGTCAACCTGATTTCAAGAATTAACGGACTACCCAAGGCTGGGGAAGACCCTTTCCAATTCTTTCAAGGGAAGGACAATGACAAGAAGCTCACTGTGAGGCTGAATATGAAGTATGGAGTAGAGAAAACTCTAGAGGATACCTAATTGACATAATTAAGGACCGAGTTGTTAGGGTTGCAGCGAAGATACTAGAAGTCAAGTTGGTGCGGTAGAACAGGCCGAAAGAATGCACATCAGGAATCATCGCCTCCACAGAACAATGTGTCGCAAGAGTACAAATGAACTGGTCGCAATTCCTTCTAAATCAGTTGATGGGGGACGCCATTGAAGCATAGGAGAAGGGGAAGCCATTCACATATTCATGGCTCTTGATGTTGGTCGAACTAGTAGGATGGAGGGAGCCAGTGCACTATCAAGGCATGTAAACAGTAGAGGCTAGGATACGAGAAGGTGTGTGGTACCAAAACTTGTGGGAGAAAACTGACAAAGAACGACAAGAATTCAACATTGTGCAATTCTACCTGTTCCTAGACATGATGCGGATGGATGCCCAAGCAATACCGTGGATAACCGAGCAAGAAGAAAGGAAGTATCGACTGATTGCAAGGCTATCAATTGAATTCCAAACAATTTACATCCAAGCACGGGCAGATAAGTAGAGGCAGTGGCTGCCAACACAGTACAAGCTCACCGAGGAGGAATTGGATGCCATCATTGAAGGATGGCCAGCGGAATGGAAAATCCCAATAGTAGAGCAGGAGCTATCAAATCTAGAGAAGGGGCAGTCGGCGACTGGACCAAATCCATCCGAGGAAGATAAGGATTCATTTAGTCGACAAGAGGGCGATCCTGTGGAAGAGCAGTCACGTACACTCAGTCATGATGGAGCCTCATCGGCCACCCCAATGGATTGAGGACTAGAAGCACAGCGTGAAGAAACGAGAACAAAGCATAGGATGGACTATGGCGAAGGAAGCACAAGTGGGGGTCTTCCTGAGGAGCAAGTCAACAGGATCCTGGAGAAAATAACAGCAGTCGCAGAAGAAAACCGCACAAAAGTAACACAACATGCAACGGATATTTTCACCAGGTAAATAAATTATTGTCAACACTAACTAATGCAGTGGTAGAGACAAGGGTACCACACGGGGAAGTCCCACCAAGTTTGTCGACAAGAAGGGTCGAGGTAGAGATTGGCACACACCCAAGGATAGTACAAATTTTGTTGAATGCAATGACAACAGGTGATGAGGAGATGGATGTGGAATTAAGGAAGCATGATTCAATCGTGGTAGATTTCAATATACTGTCGATATTGTCACTGTAGTGAATTCAAACCGTAGCAAATGCAGAAATCAGCGACCGCGAGGCCGCAATGCACGACCAGATGGTAAGATATAAACATCAGGCGCAGAACAGCGAGATGGAGGCACGACGTCTCCAAGAAGAGAAATCCCAAACCCTGGTTAAAAAAGAGAAGGATATGGAGGAGAGAGAGCAATTGGAGAAGGCGATATCCAAGGCATGCGAGGATGCCCCTCAAATTTATCAGGATATACTACCGGAAGCAAAATCCATCTTGCTGGGAGTAGTTATTGTTGATCTACGAAAGGAAAATGAAGCATTGGAGGCAAAGGTAGTACCAGGTACACCAACAGAATAGATCCAGAATCGCCAGGATGTGATAAAAGAGACTGCAACAGAGATCGTAGAGCTGGAAAAGGCGGCCCAAAAGATTGTTGAAGAGGTTACCGAGTTTTAGGGAAGTTTGGTACAAGACGGGCAGTTGCACCAGCTGAACATGCAACTCGTCAAGGTAGAGACACAGCTGGAATCGCTGAGGGGATCGCTTAAGATGATTCCTCTACTCACACAGATGACAAAGGCCATGGAGC
>NWUY0300000344.1:6678-19292 GCA_004151065.3 Larix sibirica
GAATTTCCCTAGCTGCTCCTCTATAGATATTTTGTTTTTGGTAGCATCTTCCAATATTTGTGATGCACAGTCGAAAATTTCAGCATTATCTTCTTATGTCGGCTCCTGGAGTATAAGATTCCGCTTCCCTTTTCCTTGTGTTGTGTGCATTATGTTCTGTCGTGCCCTGAATATCTCATCGGCTATGCGACATATGTTTTATTTTGTGAATGCATATTTTGGGAGTGGAGTATCGAACTAAGTATTATCATCCGATGGGTTAGATGTATCCACTGGCTCCTGGCGAGGAGTCATCGCAATCCCTAGAGGATTGATGTCGACAATCTGCTCAGGCATCATCATAAATGTGTTGAGGTAAATTCATACTTAATAGTCTTCTTCTTTCTCGGCATCTGTCAAAGGTTTGACTATTGGTTGGTCAACTAATTTTTCTAGTGGTGGTAATTTAATGATAGTATTGGACTGTCAGTGTAGTTCTTCAAATATTCTTTCGATAGTAGGATAAAATTTGAGTTCGATAGTAGGATAAAAGTTGAGTCCCTCTAGATACCATACCGACGTGGTCGAGTGCTACCTGGATGTGTGCGGTTGGAGGAAGACTTCTACAAACATTTTGTGGGACTCTCCATCTAAGTATTTGGTTTTTCAAGCCAAAGTTTAGATGTCGTCACACCGAGTCGACTTCCGCCTTGTGAGAATGCACGGAAGTTCCACATTATTGGCCCTGAGGATGCAATGAACTCTTTATCGCATGTGGGTCGAAGGTGAGCCATTGAAATCCAAATGATCAACGAGGGATAATGAATGTTGGATCCCTCCTCTTGGCTTTTATGGCAGATATGTCGGACAATCTCCACCAAGTGATCAACCCATCGGTATATTTTTTCTTTTGTTGCCACATTCTGCACGGCATCAAGCATNNAATACGACCCTGAAACTGCTCTCCTCGGTATTGGCAGAAAATTAAAAGGCTGTCACCTCCTGACAGGTCAATCAAATGAGTGGGCCAGCGACTTGATAATCCTTCCAATCCATCATTGATATTTATATGACAGATAATTAGAATCTACAGATGTGAAGCTTTCAGGATTCTATAACTGCTCGACCTTTAAAATGCCATGGACGACCCTAAGCAAAAACCGCTCACTCCACGTGCTAGCTTCACAACTCTTCAGAATCCCAAAAGTGGGTTTCAAAAACTATTTTCTTTCGGACCTAAAACCACTCTTCTTTACACTTCCTATAGGATGGGCCCACCTGGATTTTTCCCACCGGATATTACCACTGCCACTCTGCCAATAACGGTCCCTGCACATTCAAAGACCCAGCGCCCCTCACCCAAAGGGACAATATCTACAATGCCACATGGTCACCCCACTTTAGTGCATCTTTCAAATTCCCTCTATATATGCGCATAATTCAAATTCTCGAGGTATTATTCTGCTTTTCTATATCGAACTCTCCTGCAATCCATTACCGCACCAACTGAATTCTTTCCTTTGCAAGCATCCATCACCCTGTAAGCACTCTGCAAACTAATCACCATGGCATCTGTCACAGACATTGAAGCAGTTCCCTTTGTGATCTCTCAGCTTAAAAAGGAATAGCAGATGGGGAATGACCACATCGACATCCATGACCCCGTGATTTCAATTTAGAATCAACATCATCTATCTCGAGAGGCTGAAGACCAGGCAAAGGGTGGAAAAAACTCACTTAATCTATGGGGCTCTATATTAGAGAAGATGATTTTACCACAAGCCCGAGCTTTCCCGAAGCTAGTGTAGTGGTGCGCAGAGAGATACACGCGAGAAAGGAGAGCCGTGACCTCTCGGTTAAGATCTGTTATATGTCCGATTAAAAAAGAACTTCTCATGGAAATTACAAATACTAAAGAAGATAGTTCTAAATTTGTGTTTGATGAGGAGGTCCTGGGTGTGAAAATCAGAGAATTGTAGTCGGAGAACAGAGAGGCGTTCATCAGAATTTTTATTCCCCTAGAAGCAAACATGCCGACAACATAGTCCATGTACAAACTGGAGGTTTTTTCTGAACAAGCCTTACCTGCATTGTCCATGGTATGCCAAATACTCGGCTATGACCATGAATTTGTGATTGATGATGTTTTCCTAGGATTTCTTTTTCTAATCAATTTATCACAACATGAGTCACCAATCAAGTTAGATATTGAATCCTTCCTCGCACAATCCATTGACTTGCAGTTTAATATTTTTTCTACCAGAAAGCTCTTTAGGTACCCCTCTTATTTGCTTTACATGATCATGTACCACAACAAAGAGTTCTTTGACCAAACAGACCTTCACAAGTCAATTTCCCATCCAGACAATGAAGGTTTTTCTGAGTTCGTAGATACAGTCATGACTAAGGTCTACTCCTTGTTATTTAATGCTCCTCCACCCAGAGTATTTCCAGAATCCAAGAGTTTACTTCAGGTAAATCATGATGACTCAGTGGGAGATTGGTTCTTCTTTGAGAACCATACTGAGATCTAAGTCTATGGAGCCGAAATAGCCCCATATAAATCACCGATTTTTCTAACTCCTAGAATTTTTGCTCTGGAATACATCTGCCAGATATTCAATTGTGACTATGTGTATTTCATCAAGGGAAATAGCCCTAGGAACTTTCATGTTCCAAGTGAAGTAGGGCCCTTTAAATTTAGAACTAGGACTGCTCAAGCTGTGGTCGAGGAGATGTTGGCCACCCTTAATCTCTCTACAAATTTTATATGGAAGTATGATCCTAAGGGGATCATATCTTGTAAGAGGAAGGTTTCAAGGTCAGTTGCTTATCCTCATGAGCCACATCCAATGCTAGACAAAGTTTCCAACTTGGATAGTTGGGAGTATGAAAAGTTGGCCATGGATCCAAGTTAGGAAGTATAGCCCCAGTTATTCCCACTCCACATAAAGTTGATATTCTAGGAAAAAGGCCTGTGACTGAACCAACATCTGATATTGACAAAGACAAATCTGAAAGTGCTGAGTCCTAGTCAAAGAATTCTAGATCTGAAAAAGTGTCCATCATGGCCTTGCAGCTAAAACCGACTCCCACATCATTAGCACCTGTCATTGTTGAGAATTTTCACTCTGCAGCGTGGCCACATAAGCAAGAGACAACCTCTCAACAAGATGATTTGGTAACAATGTCTCCAGTTAAAGATAGATTATTTGGTTTGTATTCCCAGATAAAATATGATAATATAGATCTCCAGAAGACTCTTTTTCCAAAGAAGGATCTTGATACAAGACACCAAACCAAAATATTTTTTGCGTTGGACTTGAGGCAAGGGACCTTGAAGATGGCCATCCTTGAACCAATTGAATCTGGGGTAAAAATGTTCCATCGAATTATAAAACCACCCAGGTTACAGTGAATCTTGATGCATTCCCCTCTAAGGATATCATGGAACTTCACCGATAGACAGGTTAAGGTGTATATAGAGATGTGATGAAATATACAATGAGCACCAATGAACTACAGGTTGTAGTCAACAGATTAGAACAGAAGATGAAGAACAAGAAATCATCAAATAAAGATAAGTAGCTAAAGATTTCTAACTTGGAGCAGAAGACTACGAAGTTGGTAAAGGACCCAAATGATTCGGCTCTTATCCAAAGCATGTTGAAGGAGAAAGATAACTAAATCATGGGTCTGAAGAAGACGCTCAATATTCCCACTATTGAGCATTCTCAATCAACTAATATTTTGGCAATCCAGTCTGAACTAGATAACGCATTGGCAGGGAGCCAGACACACAAAGAAATAATTGTCTCTCTAGAAAGAGAAGTGGAGGAACTTAAAAAGAAAAATCAAGATATCCTACTTCAAAAAGTAGTAGCCTTGCAAGCAACATCTTCAACTGACCCAATAGACAATATTTCCCAAGCGATAGCGGAAATGAGCCTCAAGGATGCTCAGCTGAATCAAGTACAAGAACAACTAAAATAGAAAAGTGAGGAGCTAATGAGATCTAATGAAGAGGTGACCAAAAGAGACAATTCCATTTCTAAGTTGGATCAATCTAAAGAGGACTTACAGAAGAGCATCCAGTAGTTATCCGGAAGGAATCTAATGGGTAAACCTTTACTCAAGACTTCAAAGTACGTGATCTGGGAGCAGATATCAACACTCATAACATCTCAATGTAACCATTTTATTATTTCATAGGAGGAGTGGGAAATATCTATGACAGCTTCACAGGATTCTCGTACTATCTTGAATAGTGTGGATAAAAAGACGAAGATGGACAAGGCTGTTATTGACTTTCTAAATGAGAAAACCTTTTATGAAATCCAAACTTATGTTGTTCGACATGAAAAAGAATTATAATAGAGGCTAACAAGGTAATTACAAAAGGTATGATGGCTCAAAACGTCAATGACATGCCTAACCAGTTGTCTCGTGACGTTCGCTCTTTTAAAGCTTTGTTCAGTGGCCTATATCCACTTGGCCTTCCATCCTTTTGGGACAGTAATGGAGATCTATACCCTAAGGATCACTTCAATGTCATGTTATTGGAAGCCTATAATTATGAGATTAACCCGGTGGATGTTCATGGAGAGTTAGATGGAAATACATTCATGGAAAAGCTATGTCCAGACTTTGAAATCATCAGCCGCCTTCAATTGATTTTCATGTGTTTTCCCAAACCTAGTTTTGAGCATTATACTGAATTAGATATGACCCTCAGAGAACTAAAAAAAATTCAATATCCACTAGGAAAATAATGGAAGAGTATAATCAAATTTCTTCAAATCAAGCAACATGAAAGGAGCGCAACTATGCAGTCGCCAGTTGGAGCATCACCATCTCAGTAGTACCATCCTCCACTGCAGCAGGGAGGACCTCAAGCTCCAACGCCGGCCAGTCAACAGTAGTTTATCAAATAGTCATTTTGTGACAATATTTTGTTTAAAACAGTTGATAAAACTGAAAGTTTTTATTCAAAACATAATTTTGTTGTAAATTTTGTAAAGCTTAAAATCCTATAAATAGACCAGAACAAACTATAGAAAGGGTCAACTCTTTTGGTAAGAAGTGTTACTTTTGAATATTTGTGTTTGATCAAGTAATGGGAAGAGAACATTCAAGCTCTGTCATGGATTTGTGTGGATTCTAAACTTTGATATGTGCAGTTAGTATTTTATTCTTTATAATTTTCATCTCTTTCAACTTTTCTATAATTGGAAAAGTTAATACGAGCTCCGATAGGATAATATTCTGTTGATATATGATTCAAATATGGTTGTGGGTATCTTTTTCATTGTATGTTGTGAAATATTAATGATATATAATTCAGATTTGATTGGGTTATTCTTGTAAGGAATGGGTTTTACTTTGTCATTATTCTGTTCCAACTACTGAATTCATTCTGCTCAGTACGTTTTCTGTAATCATGGGATAAATATTTAATTCATAGAACTCATGCCATTTCATTCACCTATTATGTTCTAAATTTGTGCTGACATACCAGAAGTGTTTCCCACGCTTTGTAAAACACGATTATGGTTGCTCTCTGTATTTGTAATTAATGAAAACGACATGATTCTTAATTAAAGTGTTGATAAACTTCAAGGAAAGCAGATTATTGATGCCCAGGAATAGTTATAAAATACAACCTTAGAACGTCTCTGGGACTAACATATTTTTTGGCACCATTTCCGGGGAATGAAGAGAAATAAGATTGATCTTCCCTTAGACATAAAAAATTATACGCCATGATTTTGTAGTGGATGAAATCGGGTTGTTGTCTGGGAAATCCACTTGGCAACTTCACAAAGAAAAATATATCATCTAGACATAGTCATACTCGTTATAACCCTAGCCACGAAGAATTTTTGTCCCTTCAAGATAATTTCTCTTGGAGACATAGACGTGGAAAATATCAATCCACATCATCAGGCCATCACCGAAGAATCTTTTCTCCTCCTCTATTTGGTCCACAATTTTCTGAATTTGAGTTCATATTTGAAACTCCCAGACGTGACTCTCCTCTCCATAATATAAATACTCCATTTGGATTACCTGATCCCCCTATTGTTTCCACCGAAAGTGGAGAATACTCTACATAGAAGAATCCACCCAAATCCTTCATCACTCATGGAGCTGAAATCCTAGTTGCTAAAAACCTCATGTCAGGAGGATAAGAAGGAGGTGGTGGAGGACCACCACCACCACCCCCACCCATAACACCTCATTGGGTGGTTAGATGTCAAGGACCTCTAATATTTCCTATGCCCCTAAATGATATCTCTACCCACTATCTGAAGTTATTTCCTAAATATGATGGATGTAAAGGTACTTCCGCAGAAGATCATGTGGACCGATTTCAATATTTTAATGTTAACATCTTTATTGATCATGATGATGTATGTGTACATGAGAGTATTCACTCGATCATTGGAGGGTGAGGCTCAGAAGTGGTTCAAATCACTTCCTAATCCTTCGATTAGAACTATGTGATATTTGGAAAATACATTCATAAAGAAATGGGGAGTGAAACGAGATAACCTTTATTACTTGATCGAGTTTTCTACCCTAAAAAAGAATAGCTATGAAATGACAGTTGATTTGAATGCAAGATTTAACAAAATATTTTACAGAATCTTTAAGGATATCCGACCTACTTAAGCAGCCAATCGCGCCACATATGCAAGGGCCTTTCCCTCAATTTTTTTTATCATGCTAATGGAAAGAAGGTGTCCTTCCCTAAGCATAATGCAAGATGACTCTATAGATGTTAAAGGAAATATGAGAGTTGGGGGGGGAATCAAAATGGTTAATGATTCAGAACAAAAAGATAAGGGAAAGGAAAAAGAAGAAACAAATTCATCTTCTGGGGTTAAAGAATCTAAAGAATCCAAAATTGAAGAAATGTTTCGCATCATTAAGAATTTATCCAATAAATTAACCAGGATGGAATTGGAAAATATTATTCCTAATAGATAGTCTCCTATTCATCCTCCCCCTCAAATTAGGAGGCCTTATCCACAAATGATGTATAGAGAAAAGAGAAATCATGAACAACCTCTAAGACCACCTATCATAGAGAGTGGCCACAATCTTCACGAAGTACCAGATGAAGCAATATAAGAGAAAGATGATGAACATATCAACTGAATGGAAGATGATTCATACACTATACATATTACACGATATGATTATGAAAATTCCCTCCCTTCTCACCCGATTGATAATTATGAAGAATATGGTCAAGAGATAGATCAAGTATGTTCAATACAGAATGTCTTCAGATAGCTTACAAGGTGATTTCCAAATGAAGTATGATCTCCTACCTAGACCTGTTTCTGCTCATCATCCAACCAATCCATCCCCCAAAGTCTCCCCTGCGAAAAAACTCCCAGAAAAATCCCCACAAGCCATTATAGGGATGAAATATAGAGGCGCATCAAAGGACAAAGCCCATAAAACGGAACATCCTTCCAATCGAAAGGATATGAGCTCCAGTCTTCACAAAAAACCAAAGTCAGAACCTAAAGAATTCAAGAAAAAAACATTTATTTCAATCTTGAGAATGAATTGAGTAAACTAAAAATACGAGTTCCACTATCTGAGCTGGAAAAAAATCCTATGTATCAATAAACAAATTGATAATTTACTTCATACAATTGATCTTATAGATCAACAAGATACCATTAACTTAAGTGATGAATCTCTGGATGTTCAATGTGGCCCTCACATTAATGATAAAGATGAACCAACTGATCCTTTTTATGTCACCCTCAATGTGCATGATAAGTTACTTCACAATTGTATGTTGGATTCCGGAGCTTCACACAACTTGATGCCAAAAATCATCATGGAGCATCTTGGACTTGAGATCACAAGACCATATCACGACTTTATAGTTTCGACTCCAGAAAGGTAAAGTGTGTTGGTATGATAAAGGATTTGGTACTGACTCTTTTCCAATAGCCAACCAAAAGTATAATGATGGATGTGGTAGTAGTTGATGTACCTACAAAATATGGAATGCTACTATCAAGGAGTTGGTCTAAAAATTTAGGAGGTACCATGCAAATGGATGTGAAATATGCCACAGTACCCATGTTTGTTCGAGAAACCATATTTCTATATAGAGAAGCTATGTTTGCTTACGATATAAGTGACTAGGATATCCCTATCAACTATCCTATATATGCTATTGATGAGGATATGGGCTTCTATATGCTATCGGTAAATGAATCTTTTGAAGAAGAATATTTCAAATATTTGATAAAAAAGGTTCTCAATGAAGACCAAGCAAATCAAGTATGGAAATTACATTTCGATGGAGCCTCAGCAAAAGAATAATCAGGAGATGGTGGATTATTTTTCTCTCCTACAAGAGAAGAGATTACCCTATCATATAAGCTAGAATTTGAGACCACCAATAATATGAGGAAATATGAATCCCTTATCTTGGGCCTACAAGTGGCTAAAGAACTGAAGATCCCTAAGTTGGTAGTCTTTGGATATTCAGACTTAGTGGTAAATTAGACAAAAGGTATTTATCAGAAGAAGCGTCAAAGGCTTAAGGTATACATATATCTTGTTTGGGACCTTATTGAGAATTTATTTGACGCTTTTAATATAACTTTTGTTCCAAGGGAGCTCAATTAACAGGATGATGCAATGACCTTGGCAGCTAGTACTTTCAAACCCCCAAAGAATCCAAAATTAAAATATGAAGTAGATATGTGATACAGGCCTTCCATCCCAGACAATATCAAACATTGGAAAGTCTTTGAGGATGATCTACAGATCAAGTGCTTCCTTAATATAATGGATGAATTTTTAGCCACTAATATAGATACTGATGAAGATAATTATGAAATGGAGAACACCATTCAAGAATAAAATGCAACAATCACTGAATTAATGTAATAGCTAGCTGGACATAAAATCCTTCAGTTGAATAACAATTTTATTCCCAAAGGTTTAATACCTCTAGAACAATTGTTCAATAAAAATAAAGTTCCTATCAATCCAGGAGTTCAACCCACCATAGAAGCCATCTAAGAAATTAATCTCAATACTCCTAAAGAGACAAAACACATCAAATTGTCACAAGCATTGACAATGGAGCATAAGCAGATGTATGTAGATTTATTCAAAGAATACATGGATGTTTTTGCTTGGAAGTACAAATATTTAAAAAATTACGATACTTCTGTTATACAAATTCGAATCCCTCTACAACCAGATGCTAAGATAGTAAAGAAGAAGTTAAGGAAATCAAATCCTATTTTACTCCCCATAATTGAAAAATAAGTAATAAAAGTACTTGATTCCAAAATAATTATTCCCCTCATATACTCAAAGTGGGTGGCTAATCTGGTACCGGTAAGGAAAAAGAATGGAGAAATTCATTTGTGTGTGGATTTCAGATATATGAACAATTGTTCCCTGAAGGACAACTATCCTTTACCCAAAATGGATCATATTGTTCAGAAAGTGGTTGAGTCAACCAAAGTCTATGATGGATGGATGCTTTGGTTATAATAAAATTGCTATGCACCTTGATGATAGAGAAAAAATTGATTTCACTACACCATGGGCAACATTTATGTATGATAAGATGCCCTTTGGTCTCATAAATTTTGGGGCAATGTTCCAAAGAGCCATGGATATAGCATTCATAGGAGAAAAAGACAAAGTTATTGTTATATACTTGGATGATATGATGGTGTTCTCAAAATCAGATGAGGATCACCTGCAACACCTTAAACAAACCTTTAGAAAATGTAGGAAATTTGGGTTGTCTTTGAATCCCAAAAAATATTTCTTTGCAATGACAGAGGGGAAATTATTGGGTCATATTTCTGTAAATATGGAGTGAAAATAGATCCTAAAAGAGTGGCTGCAATAAAACTGATTGATCTCCCAAAGAATAAGAAAGAAGTACAGTATTTTATTGGCAAAATATTTTTTCTCCAAAGATTCATTCCTAATTTCACCGAGATAATGAAAGAGATCACATATATGTTAAGAAAATATGATGAGATCAAATGGACTACCGAAGAAAGAAATTATTTTAAACAGATAAAAGACGCTTTAGGGGAATCACCCATCTTAATCAGTCCTGAGTATACTAAACAACTCCTTATATTATCTTTTGCTTATGAGGTTACCATTGCATCCGTCCTCTTACAAATGAATGACACCGTACACGAACAACCTATTTCCTTCTTCAGCAGAGCATTAAGATATGCTGAGTTGAAATATAGTACTATGGAAGAACAAGGGTATGCATTAGTAAAAGCTCTTAAGTCATTAAAAAATTATATATTGCATTCCAAAATTATTGCGTACATTCCAAGGAGTACTATAAAGGATATCCTCTTTCAACCAGATAGTGAAGGTAGGAGAGGAAAGTGGATTTCCAAAATCCAATAAGATGAGCTGGAAATTAAGCCTACCAAGCTTGTAAATGGACAAGGAATGGCCAAACTTCTGGCTGAATCAAATTATCAAGCTCTGGAGATAAATTTGATAGATCAACTCCCAAACTAGCAAGAAGAAGGTATTCAGCAAAATCTCCCTCTTACTGTTTCTTAGAATTTTTCATATTTTGAGTGGTACACAGATATTGTTTACTTTCTTCAACATTTAACCTATCCTCCTAAGATTGATAAAGCTAAAATGAGGTCCCTCAAACTTAAATATGTTAAATATTTCATTCTTGATGGATACTTGTTCTGGAAAGATCCTCTCGGAGTCCTACTAAATTGTGTAATAGAAGAAGAAACTAAAGGTATAATAACGTAATTCCATAAAGGTATATGTGGAGTACATCGTGCATGGAGAGCCACTGCTTACAAAGTCCTAATAGCTGGTTATTATTGGCCAACATTGTTCATTGATGCTAACAAAAATGTCTTATCCTGTGTTGAGTGTCAAATGTTTGTAGGAAAGCAGAAGCTTAAACCATTTCCTCTCAAACCAATCAAGGTTGAAGCACCTTTCCAACAGTGAGGTTTAGACATGATAGGAGAAATAAACCCACATTCCAATGGTCAAGATAAATGGATTCTTATTGCTACTAACTACTTCACAAAATGGTTAAAATAAATACCAACAAGAAATGCTAATGATATTGTGATTATTAAATTCCTATAAGAAAATATTCTTGCAAGATTTGGTTTCCCAAGGAGGATCATTACAAATAATGCTTAGGATTTCAAATCCTCCAAAATGATGAATTTCTGTCGGGAATACAACATCGAATTGGTCCACTCAACAACTTACTATCCTCAAGGGAATGTCTTGGAAAAACCCTCAAATAAAAGCTTAGTGACTATCATCAAAAAGATGTTGAACATCAACAAAAAAGCATGGTATTCACACTTATAGAATCCGTGTTAAAAGAGAAATTGGTACTTCTCCTTTCAAACTCATTTATGGTAAAAAGGAGGTTCTCTCCATTCAATTGGGTCTTCTAGTAATGAAATTATTGCAACCAGAGCAAGATGAGCCAAATGACATTGAAAAAAGGATTCATCAATTAATAGAGGTTCAGCAAGTCCGGGAACAATTGGATGATACAACCAAGATGCATCAAGAGAAGATGAAAGTGACTTTTGATAGGAGGGCAATAGCCAGGGATTTTCAGCCTGGTTATCTTGTTTTAAAATGGGATGCTAGAAGAGAACAAAGATCAAAACATGGAAAGTTCGACAACCTCTGGCTTGGCCCGTTCAAAGTGGTCTCTTTTCTAGATAATAATACTTATGAATTGGCACAGTTGGATGACGAGGAACTTGAGAATCCTGTCAATGGAAGGTTCCTAAAGCACTTCTTCTAGTACTGATTCTTCTCTCTATCCACCTATATTGTATTATTATGTAACATATTCTCTTTCTTTTCCAACTTTTCTTTTATGTTTTCCGATTAATTTGTTTTTTGATTTTATGAAATGAAAACTTGATACGAAATGGACTTAAAGGCACTAGTCTATAGTTCTCAGCCTCTTCCGAAGAAAAAGGATACCCCCTTTGAAGCCAATGTTAGTATCAGAGTTTTCATCTGACGATAAGTAGTGTAAGTGGATCGTTAATGAAGAAGAACATTGTTGTCGTGCGACGTCATGCATAAACTGAGGAGGATAAGCGAGTGGGTACCATAGTACAAAAAAGAAATGTCCGCGATGGAACATTCACGTGAACGTCAGGGAAGTAAATGCAGAGAAAGATCTATGGCGGAGATCCATTCAAAGCTCAAAAATGCAAAACAATTAATCTACAAGCTCGAGCCCTAAAATCTAAATCGATTATCCATGTGGAAGTCTTAGGATTATTTAAGGCCTGAAAAGCAGTCTTCCAATACTGCTTTCATATAGCCCTGAAACCGCCCTATGAGATCATAAATAAAGCGACATAGTCGGACCACTATTGTTTATAATTTAAAGGTGAAACATTACATGTCACGAAGATGATTGTCATTTACAAAACCTCGATATTTGTCTCCTTTTCTGATCAATGGATCAAAGGCCTCTAGGCCCCTCAAAGTGCTCGAAAGATAATATATTCCTAGGAGCCTGAATATGAAACCACATGGACACGTGTCTGCATGCTGTGGATTTAGGGCCC
>NWUY0300000347.1:11713-22698 GCA_004151065.3 Larix sibirica
AATGAACGGGGCTCAACTTTCCAAAGAATCCCAGAATGATAGTCATGTTCCCTTTTTTGCATCGGATGGACGAGAGGGGACTTGACACCAAATGTAACTTCCTTTCGTGGATCCTATTGCAATGGATCCGGTGAAATGTTTTGTACCTCGATAGGAACCTTCCATTCCTTTAGCCATTCTTGGATAATCACTTGAAATTCTTCTGCTAACAATTTGAACCTAGTGAGAAACCATTATCGATTTGTTTCCCACCTTTCCTGGATGTACATGTGATGAGGTCCATCTTTGGACCTCGCAATGCCCCAAAACTTAACTACTATGTCCTCTTCAATCTGTGGGATCTGTATAGAATAATATTGTAGTGCCTTTTTTTGCAAATACAATGTGACATTATTTTCAACATGTCTCCTCTTAATCTCAGTGTACCATAAGTTCACATATCCCAGAGAATAACAGGGACCAATTGGATCCATGCCATGATAGGATTCCAGATCCGCCCAACCCACAAATGAAATTAAAAGTAATAGACAGGAATAGGTAAAGGGGGTACCATGATCTTGGTCATTGACATAGTCATTGAGGAAATCATTCAGGAGTAACATTACGCAATTCATTTGTACTCCAGTTGCACATTGTTCTACTTCTGCGATGACAGACACAGTCACTTAGTTCGGTTGAAACTTCCTTAACAATTTTTTCACCACCTCCTTTACGGCGAAGCGACCCGCCTAGTCATTGATCGATGCAATGTTGAACCCCCTCTTTCTCTTCGACAATTGATACTTGTCCTTCATATTAGCATCCAATTATGTGTCTCTCTCTTTTCCCACAGAAAATTGAGCAGGGTACACCCTAACCTTGGGAAACCTTTTAATATTTGCAATCATTTCGGTGTCCACTGACACCTTAGTATCAAGCCACAAACAACCTCCATGAAAGCAAAGAAGCAAATTCTTCACAAAAGCATTGGCTTTAGCAGTCCTACCAAAGTGTGTTAGGTGCATCAGCGATAGAATGCCATCACTCTTCAATCCAAAATCCCACTCCATAGGCTCAAGCTCTAATGGAGCACTTTCATCCGTATTCACTGTTTGCAAGTAGTTTTTGTAATGGAATTCCATAAACTTTGCAATGTCATGGTCTGCATATGAAAATTTGTTGATGTTTCACAATATGTCCCCTGGACCATAACTCCTTTCGGAATTGGAAAAGTTACAAATGAGTACATGACATTCTTAGGAAAGTGAATGAGTCTCACATCCATTTTTGTGGTGGTACGTATCCAGGAAAATCAGTTGCAAACCCGGATGCAAAAGATTTACTGTCATGTCTTCTCTTGGCTATTTCTTTTGGATTCACATTACAGTTTGACTTCCTAGACTTCTTCAACACATTTGTAAGAATGTGCAGTGAGAGCACTTCTGGTTGTTCTAGACTTATTGGTATAGACCCCTGCATGTTAACCTCCTTGACAAATCCTTGTGCTTCACTTGTTGTGGATAAATAAACCTACATCCTGATACTCTTATGTGCTAAACTTTCTTTGTGTAACTACTTGAACTATGGTTTGATCAATACATTTCAACGTCGAGACAACAATGAGTCCCGACCAGTTGGCTAATGTGTTTTTAAACTTAATTCTCGTAGGTGATATTTCTGTCTTTACTGATGTGAAATGAATAGATCCGATCCTTGCAATCATCATGGTGGAAGTGGTGAATCTATTCACACACTTAAGTCTTTTCGACAATTAAAGCAAAAATCCCACTAATGTTTCCACTATGCTCGCCATAAAAGAAGCAATTAATGCAAGTCAACTACAAATGCAGCAAATGCTTTTGTAATTCGACAAAGAATACTATGACAGACCCCAAACCCCCATTTTGACACAACACTACGATAGGAGAAATAAGTTGGGGTTTCCAAAATCTTCGACACAAAACAAAACTTGGGGTTTCTAGGAATTATATATAGACACAAAGGAATTTTTTTTCTTCTGTATGTACAAGCATTGATTCAAATTTATTCACTGCAAGGAGGCATGACTGTCCTTGTAAGGTTTCAGTCAGCTTCCATTTACGAGTTCGTCGAGGAGTTCACCATCTAGCTTGTGTAGCTATACTATGCCTCCCTTCATCACCTAGTTGATGACATAAGGACCTAGACAATGCATTCTTAGCTTTCCTGGGTGTTTGAAAAACTTACTATCATAAAGAAGGACTAGGTCTCCTTGCTAGAAATTTTTTATGGTGATGTGGCTATCATGCCATGCCTTTTCTTTGTATTTCTGAACTTGCTAGTGAAATCCTACAACAAACCTGTCTTCTTCTAGCTGAATTAACTGCAACAATCTTTCTTCAACGGCACCAGTATCAGGCATATTGGTGAAAGAAACAATCCTTAATCTTGGTACAATATATTCCATAGGAATAATAACATCTTGTCCATACACCAGTCTGAAGGGTGTCTGGCCTGTCAATTTCTTGCATGTTATTCTATAATCCCATAAAAATGTAGGAACCATCATGTCCTAGTCGTCGCGGTTCACATTACAAACCTTTGTTAGTGCATGTTCCAAAATATTGTTAAATGCTTCGATGGTCCCATTTTCTTGTGGGTGATACGAGGTTCAGTCTTTTGATGGTACAAATGTAATTCCTCTATAAGCGCTTCTATAGCGTTGTTGACAAAGTGAGTGCCCTGATGACTTAATAGAACTCGAGGACATCCAAACCTTGTAACAACATTTTCAAACAAAAACTTCACAGTAGTCGCAACACTACAATCGCACAATGGTGCAACTTCATCCCATATAGTAATATAGTCAGTCATAGTCATAATATACCTTGCTCCAGTCCTTTTTCTTAGTGAATTTATTGAACCTACAAATTTAATAGCTCATTTGTCGAAGGCCTGCAACGCAACTTGGGGTACTAATGGAATTTTATCCCTCCTTGATGGTTTCCCCATCGTTTGACATACGTCGTAGTTCTTGCAATACTCCTTGGCATCCTTATAGAGGGTACGCCACCACATCCCAACTCTTAAGATATTCTGCGCATTAGCCTTTCCTGCATAGTGACCCCCTGCAGCGCCCTCATGAGATTTAGTTAATATCATTGGTCACTTTTCTCTAGAACACAACAACACAATACCTCATCATGTCTTAACTTGTGCAATTGACCGACTATCAATTCATAGTATACAGACTTAGCAACTAGCCGCTTCTTCTGTGTAGTCGTGTAACCTTCTGGTGCCACTCTTGTAGAAAAGAAATTCACAATATCTTCAAAGTATTAATCAAACATTCTTACTGAGAAGAGCTATGCATTTAGGATGTTATATTCTAAGTTGGTCGATTCCTCTCTTGTTTCCAACCTCACCAGATGGTCAGGCCCTACATTCATCCTCCCTATTTTGATGACAATTTCAAAATAGTATTCCTGGAATAGTAAGAGCCATCGACAAATCTTCCCTCCCAACACTAGCTTTTTGACAAGGTACTTCAAAGCAGAATGATCTATAAACATTTTAAAATATCCTTCCAATAGATAGTGCCATAAAATTTTGCAAGGAATATACCATAGCTATCCCTTTGCTCTCTGTCATAGTATAATTCCTTTCTATCGTCGACAATTTCCTACTAGCAAATGAAATTGGATGATCAATAGATCCCTCACCTAGCTGAGCAAGGATTGCACCTAGAGTGACTGAAGACACATCAACAGGCACATTGAATTCTGTTTTCCAGTCTGGAAATACCAAAATAGGCATAGTTACCATTTTCTCTTTTAATGTGTCAAAGCCTTGCTGACACTCTTCATGCCATTGAAACTTCACTTTCTTTATTTAAGATTTTTTCCATGGGAGCTGTAATCTGAGCATATCCTTTGATCAACTTCCTATAATAGCCCTTATGTCCCATAGTTTTCCTTAACTGTCGAACTAACGTAGGTGGATGTAGATCTACTATGATTGTAATCTTCGCAGGATCCACCAAGAATCCTTGCTTGTAGACCACATGACCCAATAGTATGCTAAATGGGGCACAAAATATACACTTCTTCAGGTTTAATGAGATCTGAACTGTCTACAATGCTCTAACATCAACCTCAATCTTTCAATATGATTCTTAAGAAAACCATATATTTTCCAATCATCAAAGTAGAATTCAAGAAATTTATGAATCAATTCTTAAAAGCAACGACAACTACTCTAGAGAAAATTGCAAGAGCATTCTTCAAAACAAAGGGCATTACTGTATACTGGAAGCAACCCCATTCTGTCGCAAAATTTTTCTTGTGTCGATCTTCCTTGGAATTTTTTATCTGATTGCACTCATAAAATCCATCGATAAATGAATATGCTTCTTGACCTCCGATGCTTTCTAGCACTTCATCTGTGAACGACGTTGGAAATGGATCATGTAGACAAGCATCATTCAACTTCCTTAAATCAACATAGATTCAAATTTCACCAATATTCTTGTCTTGTACTACCATAGGAATGATCCACTCTGACTCTTCGATGGGCTCAATAATGCATGCATCAAGCATTCTATCTAGCTCAGCTCTAACTTTTTCCTTGTACCAATGATTAAGTCTATAAGGTCTTTGATTAATTGGCTTGGTGCCTGGTTTCAACAAGATCTTCATTTCTCCCAGGTCGCTAGCAATCCCTTTCATCTCAAAAAACTTGGTAGGAAATAAATATTGAAACTCATGCAGCAAATCAATGATCTTACATATTGTTTCATCATCCCAATAATATCCAATATTTGCAAATTTAAAATTTTTAGGGGACCCAATATATACCTTTTTTTTATCTTCAATGACTTCAAAAATCTGTTGGATGAAATCTTTGGTCCCTTTAGGTTGAGGCTCCCTTCAGTTTCCAGGATATGCACATCTATTGGATCCTCATCCTCTGGCCCACCAGTGATATTATAACATTCCATAATCTTTTCAACTATTGCATTCCACTGGAGAAAATTACACACTAGCCCAGGAATTCCCTCAATTTTTTTTCTTTTATGATTTGCAGAGATGCATCTACCACTGGACTTTCATATTCATAGTTAAATGTTTGTTTGAAACTCATAGCCATATTATCCCAATCTGCAGTTCCTTGTTGAAGCTCCAGCGACGTATACCAATTCCTTAGTATAGTGTCCAATGTGTGTATAAACATGTGGACCCACTCTTGCTTTGGTATGTTCTGCCATATTGCACTACAAGTGGTTAGATGATCAACAGGGCTAGTTAACCTAGTATATTTCTCTTCGATATATGGTATTCCCTTGCCAAATCGGATCTCTAAAAATCATCTACACTGCGACCGACCCGTTATGGACTGTTTATGAATATCCCACCATCTTGTTGGTGTTTATTTTAATGCCATATCTAATGCTAATAACTGTTATTTTTCTAGCACCTTAATTTCAAATTCAACAATAAAATTTTCTAGATTAAGAAAACCTTCATATGTGGGAGGGTCATATACCTCTTTACCAACCTAGCGTAGTGACTTTGTAACCCGAGCACATCTTTGCATCGAGACCTCATGTAGCCTATTCTTCGAATTCTCTAGAGCTACGCTAGAATATGATGATCAAGAGCTAATGCTCTGCCATCTCAATGTTCCATCCGCTATGGGATTGATATAATCATTTATCCTTGAGGATACATTATAAATATTTCCCAAATATCGAGCATCATATTCTTCCTTGACCGGTTCAACATACCTTTATCCCTCCATCGGATCCAAAGGTGCAACAACTCTGATTTCGTCATTCGCAAATGTTAGCATCCTCTTCTTGAAGTTAATAATGGTTTGGTTATGTATTTCCTATTCTATCCCTAGGAGTGAAGAGTATGGATTAGTATCATCGACAATCTCTAGAACTTCAAAATATGCAAAGGTATGCCGTTGCTCCACTTCAATAGGGAATCCTACCATCCTTCCAAAGGGTATGACTTTATTTTGATTTTCCAATCTCAACTGAATGGGTGACCACACTAGTTTAGGATTTCCCATATTTTCCCATGTATGCTTAGCAAGAATATTTACATCTGATCCTAGATCTAAAATAACAAAATCCATATCATAATCTCCAATCTGTGCACTAAGTCGTAGTTCCCAACCATTTTTTTTTCTTTTGAACATGATTCACGACTCATTCTTACCTCAATTCCTCCTCAGATTCCCCGATTAAATTATCCAATTCCCATAATGCATTTTCATCCTTAATTAGAGTCAAACAACTTTTCAAAAAGCTATGTAGAACACTTACCTTTCTTGGATTTTTCCTTGACACAAACCGGTCGAAGCGAGGTGGCATGTCATAGACAAGGCCTTCTTCAATTACTAGTGGCAGGGAGGATGTTGATGCTTTCTTTTGGTTCCACATAAATTCATCACGAGATTCAAAGAAAAATCCCTTCTCTTTTTGAACGTCAAATTGCAGTGGTTGCTGAACTGTTGGTCTCACTCTCGGATTCCATTGGTTGTTATGATTTCCCTTGTCATCACCCGTCATAGATTCCCCTCTGGTGACCACAGTGACAATAGGTTGCTTCTGTCGCGTCTCAATTGAAATATTATGAACATTCTGGTTTTGATTTTGGTTATTCTTCACCTGCCACTTTGCTATAAGATGGGGACAGTCTTCAATAGTGTGGTCTAGTTCCCTACAATATGTGCAAGTCGAAGTAGGATTCAGGAATTCTCTAGCATAATGTCATGGGGTACTACAATTATAACATGTTACTCGACCTCTTCCTCGACCAAATCCTCCTCGTCCATGTCCTCGGAATCCACCCTGTGGATGGCTAAACTGTGCATTACTTCTTTCATCTTGCTCTTCTCCTTTCATGAGGAGATTATCTATTGTGGGTTTTGTGAGAAACTAATATACTCAACAGTTATTCTCATCATAACTGATTGACCGAAAAAATCACACCATAGGTTTTGTGGGGTACTCACCATTTTCTGTAGAAAATAGCATTCTTTCGGTCAATGTCCTCTAGTTTGACATATTCTACACCATATGCTTGTTCCGGGGTTTAATGGATTATGATTTCCAACAACAAGATAGTCAATATGGAAAGTCATGCATTGATATTTTAAGTAACCCTCCTCCTTGCATCTGGTACACCAAACATATTCTCTTTTTTCCTTACCCTTTTTGACGTCTTGAATATGAATTGACAAGTTTTCCAAATGTGATTGGATTTGAGCCATACCAGTTCTAGTATCTTCGACATGTAACGCTTCCAACTTCATAGCCAACTCAAGGGCCTCCATCTGGGACAAGATTTTCTACTGCATCAACAAAATTATGATATGAGGTAGTAAAGCAGCTATAAACCACTCCTTGTGTTGAATTTCATTCATATGAAAACTTGCATGGGAAATCAATTTCTTGAATCTCTGGTCGAAGTCCCAAATAGTTTCATTCGGAAATTGTTTAATTTCTTTGAGCTCAGTAATGCATTGTGACTCAGACTTTGGATTTTTAAATTCAGCTTTCAACCTATCCTTAACTTCTGCTAGATTCTTTGCTTGTTGTCTACTAGCAACTTCTGAAAACTTCATAAACCAGTCCAAAGCGCAAACCCTAAAGGTCGTAATTAACTGTGTCAATTTGGCATTATCATCTTGTACTTGTTTAACAGTCCAAATTGCATTACATAGAAACTAGTGCTACTTTGGGTCCTTCGACTCATTCCCATTAAATATAGGAAGTTTCATGTCATCCCAGGCATTCTGGGCCTCGAGGTTTTTGCCTAACTTGATATTAACGAACCACTACTTGGAATATTTGTCGTAATAATATTCGTCGAGTTGTGGTACTAGTTCGTAGTTCCTTTCTCGGTCACACTGCAACCTTCTCTCCTCGTCGCAATTCTCCTTCACTTGTTCGACCAAAATATCTTCCCACTTCACAGAAACCCACACTCTTTGTCTGTCCCACTCTCTTCTCCCCTTATCATTTCATCTCTTTCCATACATTCACCCAGACCTTCCTCCAGTCAATACCCATGCCCATTGCACACATATGATTTACTCATCAAATTCCATTCACATCACCCCCTTTTTTGTAGAGAAACATCTTAATCGAAAAATTTAAGAATCTCAGGTACTTACTGTGCAGTCCTTGGAAGAATTCTAGTTCTGCTCCACTATATGACTTAATACCGTCAACAGTAAATTCAGTAATATAGCCCTCTAATATATTGTCTAGCCAATAATACACAACATGTGAAATTTTTATTATTCACACTTTTCAGTCACTGGATCAACTCAGGTGTCCAACTCCTAAGATCACCTCCTTTCTTCTGCTCAGTTAACCTTTCCAACCTTTCATGCAATATCATAGGAAACTCCCCAAAGAAATCCTCATGAATATAAGAAAAAACATACTCTCTAAGCCACGTTTTGTCGTCCAATCGAGGGTGCTTGTTCTGATATTTAGAGAACTCTCTCAACTTTCAATCTACCCACTCCTGGATCTATGGCTTAGTAGGATGCCACATATCCCACATTACCCTTCGAAAAAAATCCCGGTCTCGGAAACAGAACCATTTGTTGGCTTAAATCTACTTCGACTAGGGTTCAGTCACAGAATATAACACCAACAAATCCCAAGATACTGGCATGCAATGGGGAACACCTGTGAAGTAGATGAAGTCTCACTCGAAGCACCTATGGGGAATGCAAGAACAAGGTTTCTATAGCAAGGAAGGGAATGGTTCAATGCGCATATCACTCAACAAATAACTCTTAACTGCGACAGATCATAACTTTCGATAAGTCATGCACTTTGACATAACTCATAAGTTAACCATAATTTCTACAACATATCAAATACTTCGCTTTCATACATTTCTTCATCATAAGCATATTCATTCATCAATTTATGCAAATCATAAGAAACATAGACAACATATACACATCACATCACAATTAACACCATGATTTTAACGTGGAAACCCAAGATGGGAAAAAACACAGAAGTGCTTCTTTTATTCATGAGTCGCAACCAATAGATAAGCACTTCAGGTTTTAAAGACTTACAGACTTTTCTCTTCAATTACAACGGATATGCGCACATAGCCTACAGATCATGCGACTCGACTTCTTATATCAACCAACAAATTCGACATACCAAAAACATAACCAGTTCACCAAATATAGACACATACTAGTAATTTCCTAAACGACTTATTATTTCACTAGAAGTCCCAAAATTTCCCTCTTATTACATATTTATAGGGCGCACACAACTTGCCCCTCTCCTACTACTCCACTAACTAACCGCTCGACTCATTAATGCAGGTGAACAAAACCCTAACTAACTCTACTTAGCCCCTCCCTTTGACATATTCAAAATGACCACATTCCTAGTTTCTCGCACGCTTCGTTAGAGTTGGCTGCTTCGTCGAACCACTTTTCCTTGGTTTTGTCGACACAAAAACTGCTTTACCAAAAATAGTACCCAAAAATTTCTAGGCCCAACATACATACACATTGGGCATGATACGTTGTTCACAAGTTAAATTCCATGCTAGCTATAGATGTCACTGCTACCATTGAGATATTGCTGAGAAGCAAGAACAAGGCTACTTTTGAAAAAATAGGGATATAGTGGAGGGGCTTTGTTCCTAGAGTTTCTTACCTAGTACTTAGAGTATTCTCAATGGCACCATTAGCTAATGCACAATCAATGATACTTGCTCGCAAAGTTTATGTTTGAAGCTTGCTTTCTTTACAAAATAAGTAGTTTATTTTAACGTATTTTAATCTAGTAATGTTCTCCATTGGAGAAAATAACTATTGTTGGGTTGTTATTGAGAAGAGGATGTCATGACCGATTCCATTGCTATTGTAGTTTTATCCTCGAAAAAAAAATCGCCTTGATTAACATAATCCATTTAAAACTTGAATTTGGAGAGAACGACGTGGGAGGAATGCAAGTATTACAACAACCAAGGAAGATTTGCTCAGTATATTGTCATCTATGCAAGATTTGCATGTTAGATATGATGGACAACATGTGATAGGAGGTGTTCATGTTGGTTTGTTTTATCTTAAAATTGCAAGGAAAATGAATTTAATGAGAGTTACACTAATATTATATCTCATTTCAAAATCATAAAGTATACAACATGATATTTCTGGGTCTAAATTTGGCTGGGGTGATAGCACATTCATTTCTAGTATGTGACATGTTTAATGCAGAGGAATAATTTATTCCTATTGGAAGAAACCATCAACAAGGACATTTATCAGTGGGCATCATGATTATGATTTTACAAGTCCATGGATACAAGAAAATGATGGGGATGTAGAGAGTTACAATCTTCGCTGGGTGTCATAAATTTTGATTGAACTTAGTACATCAATAGATACATGCCTTGCCTCAAGAATTATAACAGAAAGAACATGGCTAAAACGGGTTCAACCTTGATTTCAAATCGCAGTGCCCAAATGGAGAGGATACCATGCAGGAAATTCGATAGATACAAACGATAGCTAATGGTATCCGTGAAGAGCATGGACACCTCGAACATTCGAACATTTCTTCTTATGCACATCTTTAATTGTTCAACTTTTGGAGCCACCCATTGCTTTGATTATATGTAGGAAAGATTTACATTTTTATTTCTATCAAAACTTTGTTCCATCTCAACACCAATAAGAATGGTGGTTTGGTCCCTCTGTTTCTATTTTCATGAAATTGGGGCTGCAAAAGTGGGCAAGCTAATAGATGCAAAACCGTCCCAATAAATAATCATAATCATACTTAAAAAAAACTTAAATTCCAAATAAAAGTATGATTTATGATATCTTAAATTAATTTATTTAAAAGAATAATGACTATAAAGGTAAGATTTATGATACTCTCCAACCTAGATGTTTCAAATGTCCATTCAATCACCTCGAAAATGATTATAAAAACCACTCGACGATGATTACTATGT
>NWUY0300000349.1:39765-51223 GCA_004151065.3 Larix sibirica
AATTTGTGAGTAACTATCCTATTTTACATCCCTTGTTTTATTATTAATGGAACAATAAGAAAATTTTAATTATATGTATGCTTTGACACAACATATGAAACTCACAAGAAACCAAGTATGGAGTGGAGCCAATAGAGGATTCATTGACACACGAAATGAGGAATGAATTCGAAAATATGTGTGAAGTTTATGATTCACTCGTTGAACTGGTACACTTTTTCATTTACGCGGAAATGCATATTATATTATCTGTAAATGTAGATATGTCATCACATTTTACTTTTATGCTTGTAGATGGAACATGAAAATATGGAATGAAATGAAGTCACTGAACAAAACATTTCAAATAACTTAGGTAAAATAACCCTTGAAGGTGATGAAGAGATGGGGCATGGAAGCAGCTCGAGCAACTACAACAGTTCGAGCGACGAACAATGAGAAATACATTTGAATGTTGTCATTGCAAGTTGTATATTTTGGAATTTTTATATGTGAAAAACAAGCATTTTGTTCAATGTGAACATATCATATTAATTGGCTGAGGACAGTTATAAATAGTTGTCACAATATCGAAAGGACATTTTGATTATCAAGGACCTTTACATTGTCCCATATTTTGGATTCTTGTTCATATATAATAAAATGGGTTTCTTGTTCTTTCTCAAATATTGCAAAATGTTTTATTGATTAAATATATAAGTGATTTACATTGTGACAATGAACAAAGTTGTAATTAGCATGCTTATTGAAACACAATAATCAAAACATAAAAATTAATGTTTAAAAATTGATTTTGTGATAATTAATTCAACTAAATATATGAATGATTTAACATGGTTACAATGAAGAAATGTGTAATAAGCTCGTATATCCAAATGTAATAAATAAAATATAAAAATAAATATTATTATAAAAAATATTTCAATATAGAATGATTAATTGAAAAATTTGTAAAATGACAAAAGAAGAAAATATATTTGCAAATCCACAACATGGAAAAAATTTCCACTGAACCATACCAAATTTTATCTTATGATGCTCTTTTACATAACATAAAAATCGGTGCTCTTCATATAATTGAAATACCAATGTTTTTTTCCAAACATAAGTACTGATGTTTTTTTTCAAACATAAGCACCAATGCGTTTTTGAAAAAATACACACCAATGTTTTTTACTAAAAAGCATTTGTGCTTGTTGCAAAAAATAAGCACCCAGGATTTTATTTAACAAACATTTAGCATTGGTGATATTTACAAAAAAACACCAATTCTTGTTACAAAAAAAGCACCTATGTTTTTTTACCAAAAAATAAGCATCAATGCTTTTAAAGTATATTTATGCATAGGTGCTTTTGGGGGATGATATATGCACTGGGTTTTATAGTACATAACATTCATCAATGCATATATATTACAACATCGGCACTCGTGCATTTATATAATTAAAGCACATCGGTGATTTTATATAATCCATGATGCACTAGTGCTAATGTAAGTGCCACATGCGTCTGTGCTTATTTGAAAAGTATATGCACCGATGCATCTACAACACATATACACATTGGTGTGTATTATTTGTAACAAGTTCATTGATGTGCATAATAAATTTAAGAGCATTGAACAAAACAAACCTCTGCTATAACCTCAAGCCACACATAATTTTTTAGTTTAACTGAATATCCATTATAATGTCCACCAAAACTTATGATACCAAAAACAAAGGTTGTAGCAAAGGAGTTTTTTACAATTTGTTCCAATCTTGTAATACCTAAACACATCTGCTATAACCCCCGCTTGTAATAAGAATTGATGCATAAAGTAAATTTAAGCATAGGTTATTTTTGGGGATGATATATGCATCGGGTTTTATAGTACATAACATGCATCAATGCATATATATTACAACATCAACACTCATGCATTTATATAATTAAATTGCATCAGTGCTTTTATATAATGCATGATGCATTGGTGTTGATGTAAGTGCCACATGCATTTGTGCATATTTGAAAAGTATATGCACTGGTGCATATACAACGCATATACACATTGGTGTGTGTTATTTGTAACAAGTGCATCCATGTGCATAATAAATTTAAGAGCATCGAACAAAACAAACCTCCGCTATAACCTCAAGCCGCACATAATTGTTTAGTTTAACTAAATATCCATTATAACCTCCACCAAAACTTATGCTACCAAAAACAAAGGTTGTAGCAGAGGATTTTTTTACATTTTTTGCCAATATTGTAATACCTAAACACATCTTCTATAGCCTAAAGCCACACATAATTCTTTAGTGTAACTGAATATCCATTAAAATCTCCACCAAAACTTATGCTACCAAAAACAAATGTTGTAGCTGAGGATTTTTTTACAATTTTTTCCAATATTGTAATACCTAAACACATCCGCTATAACCCCCGCTACAGGATGTTTTCCTTGTAATGTTTGCTTATAGTTCTCAATATCCGGTAGACCGACCTTATGATTCCATTGTTCGAGTGAAGGATGTTCTTGTGGAATAAGTTACAATACAACAATATCTTGGAGGTCATGAAGCTAAAGTGGTAGCTCAGTCGACACTTGGATTGCATGAGAATGATGAAGAAGATGTGAAGGAATCCCATGTTGGGCATGCTTTCACCTAACTAGCTTAGGTATTTTTTATGTTTTGTTCGGTCATATTTTTGTGTGGTCAGTTTACAAGATTGTACAATTGTTGGGATCTTGGAAAGAAATTGGATGCTAGATGTAATGTCCATTTCATGGGTCCTCTATTGGTAGAACTGCAAATTTCGACTTGTTTTTTTAAATCTTATAGACATCTTGTATCTCTCTATTAATTGATTCAATCACATATTTTTATATATCAATACAAATGCTAACCTGTTATGTTTTTTTATAAAAAGGCATAACCTAGTGAGGTGACATGACCTATCAGCCATTGTGACTAGTCAATGTTGTAAGTACACTGTCACATGGGATTGTATCGTCATTTATCTATGATATTACATATTCAGTTCATTATTTTAATCCATATCGATTATTTTATGTTATTCTATTTACTTTGGAAATTCAATTTATGAACCTAGTTGTTTGACACATGACATTGTACCATCACCTATATCTCATATTACATAGTCAATGCATTATTTTAACAACTTGGTTCATAAATTGAGTATCCAAAATAAATAGAATAATATTAAAGGATCCACATGGATTAAAATCATGCATTGAATATGTAATATGGGAGATAGATGATGATACATGCAATGTGACTATGTACTTACAACATTGACTAGTCAAACAACTTGGTTCATAAATTGAATATCCACAATAAATATAATAACATAAAAGAATCCATATGGATTAAAATAATGCATTGAATATGTGAGATGGGGCATAGATGATGATATAATGCCATGTGAGGGCGTACTTACAACATTGACTAGTCACAATTGTTAATAAGCCATGCATTTTAGTTGGGATGTGTCAGTTCAATTATTATTTGTTATAATCATTGCCATCATCATCATCACCATCATCATCATCATCATCATCATCATCATTTATTTGATATATTAATCTTCATTACATGCACATTTTTAAATCTTGTTTGAATGACAATAGATAGACTTGTGTTTTATTTGTACGAATGTTTGGACAACTATACCAACATAACACACTAGTTTCTCGTATTTTTTAGGTAGAGCCGAGGAAATAATCTATCAGATTATATCTAAATACTCTTAATTACAATAGAAAACTCACCAAATAGAATGGGGTCTTTATCTCCTACATGTAGCCTCCCCCCTCCCCTACTTCCCCCAACTTGGTTTAAATAAGAGCATGGCATAAGAAAGAGTGGAACTATTAGTAATGTTAGAGGGGTCTTATATTTATGCAAGGATCATCGTATATAATGTAACCATACAGAAGGTGGGGTTTGTTAAATAATTGCATTGGTTACATGGTTGGGTTGTGGATAGACATTGGGTTCTAGGGGGGGACTTCAATTTGATCACATCCCTAGATGAGAAGAAACGGGGACAGAGGTGACTGGAAGGGGAGAAGTCCCTTTTAAGAGAAGCTATTGAGGATTTGAAACTGGTATACATCCCCACTGGGAATATTATTTTCACATGGAACAATAAAATAAGTGGGGACCAGGATATTGCCTCCTGTATGCATTGATTCCTAGTGTCTGAGTCGATCATGGATCTTTGTAGTGATAGCTCTCTTCTGGTCCTTCCTCAACCGGATCGGTTCACTAGCCAATTAGTCTAATGTGGAGCTGGTTGGGATCTCAGTTCAAAAAACCTTTCCATTTTGAACAATTTTGGATCAGCCATCCATAATTCAAGGAAAAGATAAGACAATGGTGGGTAGAATCATATTAAGGGGAAGGCCACAACTTGTATCAGTTCCAACATAAATTTAAATCTCTCAAAGCAAAAATCAAGCAATGGAATAAAGAGGAATTTGAAAACATTTTCTCCAATAAGAAGAATCTAGAATGAAGGTTAGAAGAGATCCAAGTGTAGGGAATGATGAAAGGGTATTCATCAAACCTTCGGGAGGAAGAATCAAGCACAATGGCCCAACTGTTGGAAAGAGAAAGGCAGGAGGAAATTTTGTTGAGGAAGAAATCTAGAATTACTTGGCTTAAAGGAGAGAGGAACTCAAAAGTTTTTCATAGATCAACGATTCAACATCGCTTCCTTAACAAAATAAACATGCTAAAAAATGAGGATTGTGAATGGCTAGAGACTAGGGAGGAAATCGAAGGGGAGCTCACTGATTTTTTCTAGGACATGATGGAGGAGCCCCAATATGACAGACAAGGAGATAATGATAGGATCACCCAATTTATCCCTTCTCTGGTCATTGATCATCAGAATTATTTTTTGATGAAACTGATCTTGATTACGGAAGTGGAGGAAGCGGTCAAGTAAATGGAGGAAGGAATATATATGGGGCTGGATGGATTTACGCTCAACTTATTTCATCACTTCTGGGATTTGGTCAAGCAAGAAGTTTGGAAGATAGTGGAAAACTCCATATGTACACAAAACATTCTTAGTGCCTTCAATGCTACGTTTATTACTCTCATCCCCAAGGAAAACATGGGAGATTACACAGGAATGTTCAGACCAATATCTATGTGCAATGTTATCCTTAAAATTATTATGAAGGTGAATACCAATAGACTAAAACTTGTCCTCCCCTCTCTGATCGCCCTGGAACAGTCGGGATTTGTGGAAGGACGACAAATCATGGATGGTATCATCCTAGTCCACAAACTAATTCACTCTTTAAAAACGGCCAAAATCCCGGGAATGTTGCTAAAATTGGAAATTCCTAAATCTTATGATAAGCTTAGCTAGCATTATACCAGAGAAATGTTAAAATCCTTTGTGTTCCAGGCGGAGTGGATTCTATGGTTCATGAATCTTATATCCTTGGTTTTCTTCTCCATCATGGTGACTAGTGCTTCGACTGGCCTTATCAAGTCTTCTAGAGGTATCAGGTAAGGGGACCCCTAATCCCCATTCCTCTTTGTTCTTATGGTGGAAGGATTAGGTAGAACAATTAAGGTTATGCAGACCAACCATAAATTATGCAACCTGATGGTTCACCCTTAGGTTGACCGACAATCCCATTAACAATTTGTAGATGACACCATGCTCATGGGACATCCTTCATTCCAAGAGACTAGAGCCATCAAGGATTGTCTAAAAAATTTTGGGGAAACGTTGGGCCTTGAAGTCAACAAATAAAGTCGCAGATCTTCTTTTTCAATACCCATCGAGTTTACCAAATGGAACATATGTCACATCTCGGTATTTCAATAGAGCTCCCTTCCATCCAAATACCTAGGAGCTCTGCTTGATGACTCAAATATTCGAAATGGGTCTTGGGAAGAACTACTGGATGGAATGAAGAAAACACTGGCCAACTGGGCCTTCCGACCTCTTAATTTAGGAGGTTGTTTGGTTTTCGTTAAATCGGTCCTCCAAGCCATGTCAATTTTTTTTTTCGGAAATGGTTTCTTCAAAGGTTGTGCTAAAAGAAATATGAAACATTCAAAGGAAATTCCTATGGAGCGGGGATGGGAATCAACGCAAATGGGCACTGGTAAGCTGGGAAGCTATATGCATGCCGAAAGAGCACGAGGGGCTAGGGCTCAGGGATATGAAAAAAAACAATGTGGTATATGGAGCCAAAGTGTGGTGGAGGTGGGTTACCCATGGACTTGAACTGTGGGTGAAGTTACGGCATAGCAAGTATGCTACATGCTAGGATAAAAGGGACCTTGTTCGCTATGTGGAAAATAAATGAGGCTCTCATATATGGAAGTCAACCTGCTTGGGGAGAATCCTTGTTAAGGATCATAACTTTTGGGAGATTAGAAATGGCGAGTTGAATTGTTTCTTTGGAGATTCTTGGAAAAAAATGCCAAAATTGTAGGAAACCCTACATAGTCCCATGCTCCAACAAGCTTGTGAGGCTCACAATAAATAAAAATTTAAAGACTTCTAGAAGGAGGGAACCACTGACGATGAATTTCATGAATGGGCCAACCAGGAATGGTGGGATAGGATGGGGACCCAAGCAGATTCTTCCCTCATAAGGGAATATCTTCAGGATAGGAAAATACAAATTCATGATGGGGAGGATAAGCTAAGGTGGGGTTATTCCCCAATAGGGGTTTTCATTGTGAAAGAGGCATACAAAATATGGAATGGGTTTAATAATCCTCCTCACGAAGTGGTGTGGAAAAAAATATGTAAACCCCAATTATATCCAAATATCTCAACCTTTCTATTGCTTCTGATTAAACGATGCATTTTAACAAGTGATTATCTCAAGAAGAAGGGGTTTAGAGGACCTTATTGATGCTACTTGTATGAGAATGATGAAGAAGACATGGACCACCTCCTGGACAAGTGTCATTTCTCCTCGGACATTTGAGATAATGGTTTTGTTTCCTTCCATAGGTTGAGTCGGAGCTGGGGAAACCCTCATCTAACCATTAGTGAATGGCTGGAAAATCCATTTTAGAATCCCATCGCCAATTGCTTGTGGAAAATTTTTCTTGGCTTTGTAGTTTGAGAATTTTGGAGAGAATGAAATGCTAGAACATTCCAAGGAAAATATAACATTTTTTACTACGTATGTACCATTATTAAAGAAATTATGCTAGAAATGATTCTCTTGAATCCTTGGACAGGAGAGGCCTAGAACGAACAGGGGGTTGGTGCCCTTATATTACAGGTGTGGGGGATTTTAGGCCCCATGTAGTGTTATGGAATTCAACCAACTTTGAGCAAGGGGGTATCAAGTTCAGAGAAATGGAAAATTCTTCCTGGAGGTCTTCTCAAACTTAATTTCGACAAGATGTCCAAAGGCAATCTTGGGAAGGCGGGATTTGGTGGTATTTTCATATACCATGCCAAGAACATCCTGAGCATCTACTCGGGGCATATTGGGTTCGAAACCAACAATGTTGCAGAACTTGAGGGAATGATACATGTCCTGCACATTGCCCATCAAAGGAACTGGTTTCCTCTTGTGGTGGAGGGAGACTCAAACGTAATCGTGAAGATGGAGAAATGCATCCAAAATGGAACCCCTATTCCAAGGTGTCTTCCAACTCGCGGTTGGGTCATAGGATGATAAGACTGGAGGGACTCCTTGTAGACACGTGGAACTGCTCCTTTTGCCACATTTTTAGGAAAGGGAATGGGGTGGTGGACTTGCTGGCGAACAAAGGTTCACAAGAATGAAGGCCATTAATGGAATATACTCTAGCATATTTAAGTGACGAGACATTTAAGGGGAAATGCGTGGCCTTACACCACTTGGATGTGTCGTGTCAAGGAGAATACAACACACATGCTCAAGAGAACAATTAATAGGAGGCATTCATAGCATATGGATGGCATACTAACTAGAAGGTGTGACAAGTGGGTCGGCATGGGGACAGTTCAGAAGAATTTAAAGGTAATTATTGTCAACCTCTTCACATTATGTTGGATAAGGGTGTCTGTAGGGGGAGTTATTGGATTCGTAGGTGGATGATCCTAGGAACTTAAGGGCGGATATGTGAGGATAACTATGGTATAGGTGGATGATATGAGTAGAGTATTGAGTTCCATCATGAGGGATAATGGAAACCTGTTATTTAAGTCCTGAAAAGGTGGCCATTTTCCTTGACGTATATGCCTTCTTCTCTACATGCAGACTGGGTCTATCCTGCGGAATAGAAGGATCCTGCTCATGATTTGGAAAAATATGTAGACTACAAATGAGGGATTACAGGGGATCAAGCCTCCTCAGTGGAGGATGTTCAAAGGGAAGGAACTAACAAGGGTTCGTGATATCATGAGGGCTCATAAACAAGCTTCCATGGAAGCCCTTGTCTTCAAGTTGGGCCTTCCTTTGGAAATCTAGTTCGCGCTCGAGCAAATGGAGGTGGGATTATGGGTTGAGCTTGATGATGAACAGTTGAAGTGGGAGAGCAAGGCATTGAGGACTAGGTTATGGACCTAGGAAACAATGTGGCTTGGATGGGGTTATACAAATGCACTATGGCCCTGTATTGGGTGATGAAGAACTTGATGGGGAAGGATATGTGGGAGCATCAGAATAAGGAGGAGGGTGAGGAGGTCCCAGTCCAAAATTGGAAGGAGCATCACGCAAAATCTCAAGTGATGCACGAAAATCTTGATGCTATCATGATGGCCTTAGGGATCCAGGTTCCAGTTCCTCCTGTTATGCCAGCTGCTGAGAGGGCACATGTTTCTTCCTATGCCATTAAAGATTAGTGTGTTCTTCCATGCAAATTATGAGTCCAGGGGCTTCCTGTCATGGCTGGGTTTTTTATTTCACAACTTCCTATGTTTCTTTCCAATTATGGGATCAAGTGTCTAGGGTATAATGGTTATGGGGGTTTTTATAGTAGCATGGATTGGTTTGGCCTTACTTGTAATGTGGTTTTGGGTACTCAAATGGGAAAAATGATTATTTGTCATGTAAGGACATTTTATTTTGGGAGGATATGGGATTTTTGTCTATAATAGCTCATGGTTGGATGCCTGATACTGTTGATATGTAATTTCACTTCTTATTAATATAATCTTTATTTACTTACAAAAAAAATGGTATAAGTCAAGGCTTGATCCATGTACTAGTGATGAGAATAAGATCTCCCCTTTAAGAGAAGTTATACATTTTATGCCCCCTTCTTATAAGAAATTTGGCTAAGTATGAAATATGTTTCCGCAAAAAAGTGAGTTTTACCCTGACATGTTGCAAAAAGAAACTCAGTTTCTCACCGAAACATGCGGTGAAATTTTTGTGAGGTCACCGATCACTTTGGAAAAATTTGTGCAGCAAAAATCTTGGATACCAACTAACCATTTTTGTCAACCACTTCAATAATCCTATGCAACGATATTATGGGAAAACCGTCGAATATTGCAACAATATTATGGGAATTACGCCACTCATCTCGGCAGATCATTTGTCATAGGAAAGAAAAAAAATGACCGACTGTTACAACGAAAATGTGTGATAGAAACCTCTATAAATCGCTAGCTCGTTGCAGTGAGAAAGTTCACCGAAATGGCCTGCCCAAAAACTCGATAAGTTGTTTATGCCATGAGCACAAAAATGAAAATTGGTCGATGACAAAGTCAACAAACTTATTGACAGTTTGTGCAAGGAAACTGAAGTTTCTCATCGATAGATCTTGGTTGGGAAATTTGAAAGCCCATTGATGCGTTGAAAAGGAGATTGATGGATCTCATCTTATAAAAATAAAACCCCTCCAATAAGATAGTCATTTGTTTTTTACGTGTCAATATAATACCATTTGGTGTGGAGCAAGCTAACCAATCCAACAAAGGAGGAAGCATGGGAAAAATATTACTAGTGATCCCAACCTTGAACGGACCCCTATTCTAGGTAAGTACCTCTCACCAGTTTCCCTTAGTATTTGGTAGGCCTGTAGGAATAATATAATATGGTTTACCATTTCCCACCATTGACGATGGGACGATGATAAGAGAACCTCTGCAACCTTTTTGGGGTTGGAAGTATTAAATTCATGAGCATTCGTTGAATCCCTTTTAAGCAAATCCATCAGGCACACTCGTTACCTTTTGACCTACGAGGTTACATTGCAGAACCTGAGAGGCTCTTTCATTTTTTCTTTACTCCAAATGGTGCTAGGGGAGTATTCATGAGGTAAGAGAGAGACCTGTGTAGAATTCCTCTAAAAATTTAGAAATTGCACCACCCTTGAGTCTCAATGCTTAAGTCCCACCTCCCCTTCTAGGTAAACATTTGGATAACATCCCAAAACCACTTCCAAGAGAATGAAACAAATTAACAAGACATAACTGCACTCTATCAAAGATTTTTTCTATTAATATAACCCACGTATTTTTGAATAAGTTTCCGATGCCCATGCTAATCTAGACAGCCATCATGAAGAAATTTGTAAATCAAGAATTATTTAAATCCAGTAATGTATTTATGCCTAAGCATTGTGTTTTAGATGAAAATCATGAATAACATTTCAGATTTGTAACAGCTCTGAACATATCTACATTATTGATAGAATCTAATTCTAGATAGGGTTTTGCTTAAGATAATCGTGATCGAGGGTGTTAACAAAGTCTTAAATATTGGTTCTTGTTTTCTTTTCTATCAAAGTATTGTAATTTGTCCTTCCTAGAACATGAAATTGGGTCCAATGTATCACAAGGTAATTCAATGTCGCACTAGAGAACCAAGCAACAATCCAAATTTATCAGGGAAGTATCCTCTGGAGATGAAATGGAAGAGGAAACAGGTACCCTAGCTCTCACACCATAATATGATGATACCAAGAGAACCTTAGGATCAAAGCTTGAATACCATTGGGGTAAAATATATGAATTGTTTAAGGCAGAAGTGCACCATGTGTTATGCACGAAAAACCAAGAAGAAATATTGATTTAACAAAATATCAAGAGGCCAGGACTGCACAAGGTAGCAGGGAGATCGAAAGTCTTACTCTATACTGTAGTAATAGGTTGGATACTCCCTCACATAGATCTTAAAAGGCATATTATCAAAGTTTCCACTTGCGAAGCCATTTCTGTTACACCAAAATATCATCATCATGAGTTATGTGTCTTATGTATTCCCTGATCCCTAAAGTCCCTGAGCTAAAACATTGAAAAATAAGTTGTTGTCATTCCCTTTAACGTTATCTTTTCACCTGGACGTGCCCTGCTCTCCATCAAGGTGCGTCGGGTTCAACGTGACGCGTTGTGCACCTTAGTAGAGTGCATCGGTGATGCAGTGTGCTCTTGTACAAGGTGCATTGATCTCTCTTTGGCACATGTTTCCCTTGTGCAAGGTGTGTCTCTGTTGGTTAAAATGGATAAAGAGAAGCTT
>NWUY0300000350.1:34115-44939 GCA_004151065.3 Larix sibirica
AATTACACCTCAAGAAATTGGATCCCTCTCGGTGCTTGATAGATCCGGGTTTAAGATGGATCTCTATCTATGTTGGTTAATCATAATTTGTCATCATTGCTAAGATAAATTAAGTAGTCATACACCATAACTATGACACACCACCCCCTTTTTTGTATAGAGCATAGATGCTTAAAAATATTAAGAAAGCATTTATAATTTTTTATTATCTTTTATAAATATTTAATTATAAATTATGTAAAGAAAAGCCTCATTGTTTTACAACATTTAAAAAAAAACAATCTTCTTTCAAATCCATGAACCATTTTCTCTCCTTTTACTTCCTTATTTCAATCCCTCTCCTTTTACTTCCTTATTTCAATCCATTGAATTAAATGAATTTAAAGATTGAACTTCTAATTATAACTACATCTATTTCTACACCAAAACCTTAAATTGATATAACTATAATTTGAGATCAACTTGAATATTTTCAAGGATCTTCTAAATCATTTTATCAAACTTTTCTTTTTCTTTTCAAAGCAAAAAAATATTTTTACTACCTAATTTTATTTCTTATTTATTAAATAAATAAATACATTCACTCATTTTTCTTCTTCTTAAGAAATCTCAATAAACTTCCTCACATATAGTGGATGATAGGTCGAACAGTCAAAGACCCGGGTGGATGGAATGAAATCCATCTAACCCCACCAACAAACCACATATCCTTGACAAATAAATTCACTCAATCTATACCTTGAAATTTAAAAAACATTCATTAAAAAATAAAATAAGAAATACATTCAATTTATGACATCAATCAACTTAAAAGAGGGTCATCACCAAAATACCCCTACTTTAACCTCATAGCTTCCTCCAAATCCATTTCAAGGTTCACTTGAAACCCCACACACCGTTGGATGTGCCACCGCAGCCACTTCCATCTCACGGTAAATAATCTGCTATCAACTGCCCAAAACCAAGTATTAATCAAATCGCAATAGATTTGACAGGGAAAGGAAAGGACGGGAAAATGATGAATCCATCGTCCATTATTTGCTTGTACTAGCAGTGTCGGTCTATCTGGCAGCAGAGGAGTTTACTCCGGAACCCTGAGCAGCTATTTCAGCTTCTTCATCAACAAAACACATGGATATAAATAGATTGATCCAGTAATGAGATCCAGACTGGGTGACCGATAATAAGGCGGAGATGATGACCGCGACAAACTTTAATTAATGAGATCCAACGCAACACATCATTATAGAGATCCAGCGTTTTCTTCAGCGGATCCCTCGGAGAAATCTAATTTTGGAGTACTAATGGCGTTCATGGCCGTGCTCGAAGCCGATTTACGCGCACTGTCTACTGAAGCAAGGCGAAAATACCCGGCTGTAAAGGACGCAGCCGAGCACGCTATATTGAAGGTACTCTATATCCCTGGTTGCCGGATCCCTTCTTATATTTACTGCATTTTACCTGTAGTGATCGCACTATGCTATGGGTTTATTGATTCTGTATAACAACATTTTGATCAATCAAACTGGATAATTGCCTATAAAACATAAATTAAATTGCTCTGTTGGAAATTTGCCCTACTGAATTTAGCCAAACGAAATTTTCCAAGATCAATTCCGTGCAATCACATCGTTTCTACAGCTATAGAATATAATTGCCGACTGTCATAGTGTATTTTATGTGGAGCGTACGTCTGCTTCTGTGTGCTGTGCTGGTTGGATATCCGTTAATGTAATTTAATCCGGCATTGACACAACAATGGGCAAATGCTCATAAAAATCATAGTCCCCTGTTTTACTGTGGAGATACTTCTTACACAATTCAGTGTGCATTTTCCATATATAAAGCTTGTCAATCTATCACACAATCTGCTAACACATTTACATTTTGCAACTGCCAAAATGTCGGCATTCTACCAATCAAGTTTACCATTTGACTGTTGATTACAAAATTTAACCATAACTGTTCAGTCTGACAAAAACGTAAACAAAATCGGGTTTCCATGATCTACAATTTCCCACTGGGTTTGATGCTGGCATTGTTGCTGGTTACTACTGGTATATTGCTGTGTTATCTGTTTCTGGTCTCTTTTTTCTGTTTTTTATTGGGTTCTCTGTTCGTCCAGGTAACATTGTGTCTTTACAACTGCCTTGGTGACAGCGTCCTTCTGCATTTCTAACTTTGTCTATACCATTCTCACTAGATGATCCAAGATGGATCATTACATTTTTTCTTCTAGAATTCTTTAATGGAGTGGGAAATTTAAGGTCATCAACTTGCAGGAACCATTTCAAAACAGAACCTGAACTTTCCATTTCTGGTCCTGAACTTTTGGACACATTTCAGAACTTCCTGAGCATTTTTGATGGTCCAAATCAATGGGAAATGAAGATATTAATTTGTTGGTTGTAGGGTCATCGGGCTTTCTAACTGTATATCACATTAATGATTAAAGAATGGAGTTAGTATGCAAAACTTACACTCTCGACAAGCTGATGGTTACTCTATCCACTTCAGCACTATGTGGAAGCCACATCAGCCTCACACATGTGGAGGTAGTAACAGATGGCTTTCCAAGAAGAGTTTAGAAGCATCGAGAGAATCAAGAACCCTAATCCAAACAGCCAAGAAAGGGCAATAAAACCCTCACTGAAAGGGGAGAATGGGTTCTGCTCCTACTGTAGCAATTTTATGTTCAATAGTAGAGCAGCTGCCGGGAGTAGAGAGATTGCAGAGCAGAGGAGAAAGAGCGATCTGTAGGGGATTGTAGCAGACCATGGCGTCTCATAGCTCCACAGTGGTCTTGGTTGATCTCTGTATTTACTTTGTACAGTCTGATATATAGGAAGAAAAGCATAATCCTTCATTTTGCTGGAGTTTTGGTCCCTACAAGGTTTCTTTAGGGTAAACATTGTGTTCACGGCATTCCATTACCTGTCTTGCTACTATAGTTCTGTTCTTAGTTCACGATGATTTAAGAATCGGTATGGTGTGTTTTATTTTTTGTAAAATCACTAAATATAAGAAAAATTGTTGCGTAGTCGAATATAGGCTCACCATATTAGCAGTTAGTTTTAAATCTGTTTTGGTGAACTGACCATGGGAATTCCAGACTACAGTGGTTTCTAGATCACTATAGTCTGGAATTGCATCTCAAATGTTTTCAATCTGTTAACAACATCCTTAAACAAGTTCCTCCTCTACTTTTTTGCATATCGATACATCAGAGATGTTATGACCTTTGCTATCACCTCATGGAAGCTAACCATGTCTTTGTATATAGATACACCCCGACCTTGTGTTTGTCTATTTAGTTGCACTGTTAGAATGCAGATATTTTCCCTCCTGTATGGTCCTTGTTCTTCTACCACCTAGTCTATCTCCTCATCCTTTGGAATCTAGGTCCCCTATCCCGCTATTCTGCTCCTACCCTTCTCATTCTCCCATAAATTATCTAAATTTTGGGGAACTAAGGAATGCTCGAATTCTTTTTGTTCCTCCACCGGTCTCCTCCTCTTGCACTGGGCTTTCATTCTCTTTTCTCCCAATCCATATTTTCCTTAGGTATTTTTCCAGGTTTCCTTGGATTCTGCACTTCACAAGCTTCCTTTTGCCTTTCTTCAAAGAGTAGTGCACTCTGAAGCTAAGTATGGGTGAATTGCATCACATGTGTAACGCTTATAAATCCAAATTAAAAATAAAAATTGAGAATCATAATTGAAAAAAGGAAAATGAAAAAGCTAAAGTGGACTATGGTGCACTTTTCAACCCAGTATGGGCGAGATGTGTCACGTGTGTAACGCTTATAAATCAAAATAATAGTTTTAGTTTTGTAATTGAAAAAAGAAAAACAAAGTTAATTATTACCTTCTTGGATCCCCTCTCTTCCTTGGAATACTTGGATGGAAGGTGGCTCAACTGCTAGCCATGATAGCTCATAGCTATTAGTAACCTTGAGGGATTCAACTGAATTTGAACTTGTTACCTATGGTCTCCTGTTGTTAACATGCCTTTGATGGATGGTTCAATGAATTGAGCTAACCCCTAGGGCTTAGAGTATTACCCTAATTAATAATAATAATCATAAAATAAACCAACATAGATCCATCTTAAACTCAAATCTATTCTAAAATTACACCTCAAGAAATTTGATCCCTCTTGGTGCTTTGATTTATGTTGATTTTATTTTTTTTGTTTTAAAAACAATATGGTTTTTTACAATTACTTTATACTTTTTACATAACGCTACATTATGTGACATCTACCCATACTAGTACTCTAAACTTTATACTTATGAGCCAACATGATTTTTTAAGTACTTTATACTTTTGACAACGCTACATTACGTGACAACATCTCTCTATACTAAGTTGTAGAGCACCTAACGGTGCAATAGCCAAAACAAGTAAGAAGCACCTTCACACTAAAGAGTGGATTACCTACAATCAGATAACAATAATGCAAACAAATAACAATGATGCATATCCTTGTTCCTATCCTTGTTCCTTGGTTTTTCAATCATACAATGCCAATCATTTGATGCATATCCTTGTTTTGTATCCTTGTTCCTCGGTTTTTCAATCATACAATGCCAATCAATGCCAATCATTGGATGCATATCCTTGATTTGTTTTGTCTAACTAGTTGAGAGTGAAAACAGGTTGTTCCTTGATGCATATCCCTGTTTTGTTTTGCCTACCTAGTTGTAGCATGACATTTGACCGCTACATGAATAAATCAGCAATTCTAAGGCATTTAACAACTATATTTTTAAAGCTATGTTATATTCAAGGAAATAGATTTCTTTGGTTTTAAATGTTTGTTCGACATTGTTAGAAGTTAGCCAAGTTGGTGAAAGCTGATAAAATCGCACGAATCTTATATAAGTATCTTGGTCTTCTAAAATATATTTGTTTTTTTTGTTGTGAAATATTCCATTGAATTTGGTTCCTTTAGTCTTTGAAACTAAATATATTAATCTAAATGCCCTACCTGAAAGCAATTGCAAGTTTTCAGGAATCGATCATTACAAGCTTTGCCTATAAATACAATGAGGCAGCATCTAGATTTTCTTTTACAGAAAAATGTTTTTCATATTAACCAAAATATACTTTTCATACTAACCAACTATTTTTGCATATTAACTGCAACCTATATATATCTAGTCTAAGTTTTATTCATTTCATTATGCATTTTTTAATATACTGTATGCCACGAATGCTCCCAAACTCTATGGGAGGCATAGCATCTCATTGGGAAATCATGGAAGCACTATGTTCCTATTTGCTTTCCCCTCAACACTTTACAATCATGGGAGGCATAGCATCTCATTGGGAAATCATGGAAGCGTGCCCGATCATGAAAGCATATCAACTCAATCTAGAGAAAACTAAAACACCTATATTGTATGCTATAACTTTTATTTATTATTAGCTCTTCGTGAAGATTCATTATATCTCTTCCAAAATATATGTGCCTTGATCGATCGGCCTACTGCACCTTCCAACATTTCTCTTAAAAGTAATCTATAAAGATCATTGTCTAAGTTTACAGTAAGGTAATGTATTTTGATGTGTAATTACAGCATCAAAATACATGCCCCAATAGACCAAGGTACAAAGCTAAAAAAGCACATACAGGGAATTTAAAATAGTTCGAACAGTGAAAGGAAAAAAACATAATATAAACACACAAAAAAGCACATACAACTTCACACAGAATCCCTCATCTAGAATGAATTCCAAGCCCACATGTTAAATAAACAAAGATTCCTTGATATTTAGCTTCTTACAGTCACTTGAATAGCCGAAAAGAGGCTTATAAATAAAGAACGAGAACGAATTCTACAACATTAAATGGATACTGTATAACCAATGAATAAGAATCATCATTTTAAAAATAAGACACAATAAATGAATACTAGCATAACCACTGAATAAGATTTCCATCATTCAAAAAATAAAAGTAGCTTTATATAAAAATTAAATCTAACTTTATACAAGAATGAAATCTATACGATATTGAATGTGAATATAATCAAATCTATATAATAAATTGTATCAGATCCACAGAATAAATATACAGAATTTAGTATTAATGCGGGATATATTATGATATATCTAAATTTGTATCTTTGATATATCTGAATTTATATCTTGATATATCTTAATAAATTCAGAAGAATAAAGCATATACATCTCAACATATACAACATTAATCATATTACAAGTCAACATATACAACATTAATCATATTACAAGTGTACAATGTTTGTCTACACATCACTACACATCACACATCCAAGAAACCAAACTTTACTATCTATTTTTCAATGTCTTCGTAATAATCGTTACTATCTATTACAGGCACAGGCAGACAAGTGTACAATGTTTGTCTACACATCACTCACACATCCAAGAAACCAAACTTTACTATCCATTTTCCAATGTCTTCGTAATAATCGTCATTATCTATTACAGGCACAGGCAGACAGACTTGGAAAAATAAAGAACAGAAAATAGCACCAAGTATCTCATGCCAACTTATCAAAACTAGTCATAACTAATGACTGCAGCTTAGAAAATGAAAAAACAAGCGATCTCCATGACAAAATACACGACCATATCAATACAAACAAAAATTGACAAAAACACAGAAGCACGGAACAAGAATATACTGGTTTTGAATGTCATCATAATACTAGTTACTAAGTAAAACCAAAAAAAGCAATTTGAATATCAAGTCAAAACTTTCAAAATTAGTCAACCAACAAATAGGTTTTCCCTCCATATGGGAATATGCTTGGTCACAATTTTTATAGTACTGTTTATCCTAAAGATTTAAGACAAGCCAAAACACACTCTGAACTTAACGGTCTAACCGTAACTATCCTTATCCGTTCTAAATTGTAATCTAAGTACGTCATTACGAGCCCAATCCAAAAAATATTGTACAACTGCCACTGCATTACGGCACAAGAGGCTCATTCAAAGATAACGCGGCAAGCTGATCAGCCGGATTTGCTTGAGCTTGTACCACATTCCGTAAAACCTCCATGGCTTCTGCAACTTTAGCCTTTAAGGCTTCGGGAGACTCCAACAAATGGAGAACCTCAGTTTGGTCCATTTCCAAAAGCATGCCAGTAACTTTGGCAGCATGATCATGTTCCAACTGATCCACCAAAGGATACAAGCTTTCTCCAAGCATCTGCAAAACAATCCATTTGTGTTTAAGAAATGATACTTCAAAATGCATACATACAAAAATCAACAACATTAAGCTTTCGTTAATTACACATAGGGGCTGTGAGTTTAAAAGCGCCTTTAAAAATCCATATATTGATCAGAAAGCAAACTCTCTAGGCAATGGAAAATCAATACCGTTCGTTGTTGTTCAGGAGATGCATTTGCCAAAGCTGAAGCCAAAGCTCCAATAGGTATAGGCTGCGAGATGGTTGTTTCTGCTGCACGTAAAGGAAGACCGCCCATCTCTAGTGGTAGAGGATGCATCGCTGCCGCAACTCCAGATAAAGGAATTTCATTGACATTCCTTCCAGGTGGATAACGATATACGCGATTGCCACGAGGAAGCATCTAGTAGAAATCAAAGACAGGATGATAAATTCTTTGACACACAAAATACACAGATGACTAGGTTGACCTTACTAAATCCTAGAATTATAACACCCCAAATAATGTCAACCATGACAGATTGAAGAGTACACCATTCCCAACATACATATATTTTAGACCAAGAGATGAAACAACGATATTGATACAAAGTTACAGATAATGCACTTACCTGTTGCTGTAGAAGTGGTAGCTGCTGCTGGGGTTGCTGTTGTATAGGTGCTACAGCACCTCGCCTGCCACCAGGACGCTGGCCTTGCTGAGCCTGCATGAGAGGGAGATAAAAGTTGGGAATAGGTGCACTTCCCGGCCTCATACCTGGGATTATTTGTTGCTGATAACCAAATCCAGCAGCCTGTGACAACAAAATCAGAAACAAATGAGGCCATTAAATTTCATTTCTGGACATAGCTTAACTTTCACTTCTGGACATAACTCTGCAGAATTGTTGTTACTGGAAATAGAAATCATGATGGCAAACCTTAGAGATAACTTGAGACAGTTTCCAAGAGCATAGTAGTTATTCTATTGTAAGCCAAAACACGTAATGATGTTGCATGACTTTCAAATGCATGAATACGTGTAAGACCACTTAACTTGTGTTTCCAATACACAATGTACATTGTACATGGGCATGAAGACATAATTGCGAGTTCAGGAGGATACTAAATGTGCTAGGGATTTTCTTATCTATCACAAGAAATCATACAAGTGGTCATTATAATATTTGTGTAAGGAAGGAAATGGTTTGAGAATAGGCAAATAATTCCATGATGGAATCAAGAGGAGATGGATAGGGTAGTGGGTGTAGGCATGTGATGAGTTGGCTTGGAAAAGGGAATGCAGAGACACATCTTTAAATGGTAATGCAGGATAGGGCAAGAGGTCAATAGTTTGGTGTTAGGAAATGGTCCATCGTGACATGGCAATAAAAAATCATCTTTCATTCACTATGAATTGATAACACTTTATGGATATATTGTAAAGATTTTGAATTGATATTAGCAGCATAAAACTCAGTAGACATTTTAAAAAACATCAATGCTATAACACTTTGTGGATATATTGTAAAGATTTTGAATTGATATTAGCAGCATAAAACTCAGTAGACATTTTAAAAAACATCAATGCTAAACTCGGTATGGCAATTAACTTTGATAAATCTAGGAAGGAAAAATGTTTGAACTGATGTTAACTACATATTACCAAAAATATACTCAAATGGAACAGTCAACTCAGCACCAAACCTGCATAAAAGTTTAATACTTACTTGAGGCGGGATAAGGGCAGGTGGTGCTTGGCCATAAAATAACTGTTGGTTTAGTGCAGGACCTCCAGGAGGGTACATAGGAACACGAGCAGGAACAGCTGGCGCCATGCCAACTGGATTCCGCAATTGAGAGAACTGAGCCTGAAAAACACCAATAAAAAAACCCACTATTATTATGGCATCATCAAAAGTCGAACAAGAAAAATATCTTAAATTATGAAAAGAAAAGGAATTATGGCATCCGATTTAGTATGTGTTGTATAGACCAGTATGCTTTGTAAGGACCCCAAAGGGAATATACATCTAAATATACATGTTTACTAATCAAGTACATTTAACTTTTTTTTAAATGTGACCAAATGTTCAAACAATTTATACCTCAGCTAGTCAACAAAATCGTTTTTCTTCCTATCAATAAAAATGCTCTTGTTACTGAATAAAATAATGCTAAAATCATTACCTGCAGCCTTGCCCTTCTCTCATCTTTGCGCTGAGCCAGAGCAACATAAAGAGGCTTGCTAACAACAATTTTCCCATTCATTTCTGCAAGCTGTATACAGAAACTAGTTAAAGATATGTTATATTAAACATGTTTCTTGAAGTTACACATGTTTATTCAAGATCCATCACAAATACAGAATAAACCTTTGTAAATGATTGTCACTAATAGTCATGAATTACAGCTCGGGATGCTTCATCAGGATATGAGAAGGAAACAAATCCTGAACCTTTACTGTGTCCATGAAAATCCCTCTTTACCTAAAAGTGATGTCAATGGGTATGTCAGGAAACTAGCCACTAGAAAAGAAAAATCTCTTGGTATGCCAGGAAACTAGTCTTGACTCTGTACTTTTACAAAAGTCCATACCTTGCATGATGTGATTGCACCATAACTAGAGAACATTTCTCTCAACTTTTCATCATCAATGCTATCATCCAAATTTTTTAAATAAATATTTGTGCCTTGGAACTTTTCAAGCCTCTCCTTCAACAACTTTTCAAATCGCCCCCTCAATTCAGACTCCCTCTCAGACTTTTTCTGTGTCTTTCCCGACATACCATTCCTTGCCGTCAATCTTCTTGTCGTTTAAACTTTCAACACAGTTAGTGCATCATCTGCATTCTCAAAATTAACAAATCCAAAACACTTTGACTTTCCCTCTGCATCCCTCATCACTACCACATTGGTAATTGTTCCATACTCACCAAAATACTTCCTCAAATCCTCATCATTTACAGATTCTGATAAGTTCTTAACAAAAACATTATTAAACTTGGATTTTCCATTTGCTTTCTCTCTCTCCTGCTTTCTCATGAATGGCCCAACATAAACCTGTTTGTCATTGATAAGCATACCATTCAATTTTTTGATTGCATTTTGCGCTGCTTCATCTTGCTCAAATTCCACAAACCCATATCCTTTAGATTGCCCTGAGGCATCTGTTGCAACCTTACAAGAGAGTATGGGTCCAAACACAGAGAAAGTTTCATGGAGAGCTTTATGGTCTATTGCTTTGTCAAGATTCTGCAAAAGTAATAGAATGCAAAGATAAGGCACAATGAACATTCAAATAGCTTGAAATTCTTAGACTGGTAAATTTTGGACATAAACACATTCACAGTAATTAATGACATGAATACATTTGTGAAATAGTTCCAGTCTTATGCAAGTACATAAAAGAAGAAAGCAAAACAAAATTTGATACCTTAATAAATATATTCATTGATCCACTCTTGCAGATGCTGGGATCTCAATGTGAATACATTATCTGAATTGTCTTTCCATTAAGAGGTGTAAAATTCAATTGATCTAAGGCCCTACTAGCTTGATCTAAGGCCCTACTAGCTGCAAAGCAAATATCTAGATTCATATTAATTTCACATCAGGATAACAAAAATCACATTGGAGGCATTCACATATTTGCA
>NWUY0300000350.1:80351-91133 GCA_004151065.3 Larix sibirica
GGAACAGGCAATGTGCAAGCAGCCATGGGAAAATATCCCCAAGCCATATGACTCAGGCGAATGGGAGAGGGACCACCCCTGCTTGGACCATTCACCTCTATCCATATGACTTGGGCTCCGAGGATGAATGTTTCTTTCTGCCTTGGTCAAATCAGCATGACCAATATGGGAGAATGTCTGCCCGATGCTGCAAACTGGAGAAACATCAACACACAATGCATTTCTTTGAGTAGTGTGCTAATGGGAGGTAGCAATTGTTGTGCCCAAGAGGAGGACCAAAATAAAACACTTGATGGAATGATTGCAAAACTTATAAATGCAATATTCACTACATTGTTATGCATTATTTATAGTTGTAGGTTGTGAAGAACTAGCACAGGGATGGCTAAAGTCCTATAGAGATTGATAGCAAGCGGCTGAATTCCTTTGGGTTCCAAACCACCTACACTTATTCATGAAGGATTATATGATCTTCCTGCAATCTCGACCCAAGTTCCTTTTTCTTACGCCTATGTAATGCACTTAACTGATGGCATTCTGTCAGCACCATTGCACTCCAGGAGCACACGCTATCTATTACCATCTCCATTTGTCTCTTGTGAGCCATGAAGAGCCTACAAATGGAGTAGGAGAATAAAAAAAATATGCAACTCCATTCCATTCTATTAATAATAGAAAAGAGGAAAGGATATCACCAACCAAAAGATAGAGAGTGAATGTGAGATCTAGAAACCACCATTGCTGAAAATCAGGGAAAATGGGGCTGTAGACACTGCCATTACTAGAAATTCAAGGTGAATGGGAGTTATAGGTTAAATTTAAGTGGACTAAAATCAATTTTCTCTAATAATCGCAACAAATACGGTTGGGATAACCATTTTTGGAAGTTTTTTTAAAATAAACAATGGGATAATTAATAGTAATTATATAAACTCCTTCTATATAAAAAATTCTCCCATTAAAATTTTCAAACCCACTAATTTTTCCCATGGGCGAAGTTTTCCCCATAAATTTTTATTTGATTTCCTCTCGTTATGAGCAATTATTCGTCTGGTAAAACCCCAAGTGTTGAGTGCCATAATCTGGGATTAACTTCGACATCTTATTACCCCCCTAACCCTCCATTCTCACCCTCCCATGTCAGAATGAGTACCTACTACTCGTCTCCTCCTTTGGCCCACCATGTTCATGGTCCCTCGTCAAGTGGCACTATCTGTGGCTATGATTTTACTAGATATGTGGCCACTCCGGCCATCAACTCCTATTACCCATTCCTTCGCTCTCCACCAACACCTCTAATTCAAGCACACTCTACAACTCCCCCTTTTCCTCAAGGGCAGGTCTACACTCAACAACATATGATTGCCATGTCTGCGCCCAATAACCAACAAGCATAACCCAATCCTAATAAGAAGAAGAATAAGGGAAAGAGCAAGGGTAACAACCAACTCAAAGATGGTGGTGGCCAATTCCATAATCCTCCTACTGACACTGGAGGTAACATGAACCCCGTAAATCAGGACCCGGACAAATCCCCCAAGTAGGGTAAGAAACCCTAGTTACAGACTAACCATTTCTATTCCTATTTTGGAGTTTATGGACATTACATGCACCATTGTCCGCACCTTTCCAAGGCTCGCCAACTATGGGATGAGACCAACAAACATGAAGCTATTAATGCCTCCCAAGGGAAAACTAACACTCCACCTCCTCATCTAGCCACACATTAACTGATGGTTCTACAAAACCCCTTCCCATCTCAAGGGGTGGTTATAGTGAGATCTACAGTGCCTTACCCTTCTTAGTCATCTATGCCATTCACCTCGATGATCCTTCTTTCTAGAACATTTACATGACCTTGGTTGATGTTAACCTCTAGACACGCAATAATCAATACATTTGCTCAGTTGAAACTCTTAATTCCAATGAGGACAAGGATCCTCCCTTAATGGAGGGACCAATGCATCTATTGCACCATAATGTGGACCCTCTTTTGAAGACCCCTAAGATCCCTTTGCATTGTACTACCCATAACGCCAATGCTATAGATTCTCCTAACTATAGCGGTATCTATGGCTTAGCTTAGTCCCCAGCCTTAGTGTCTACGTTGCATGTTCTCTAGAACTACCCAATGTAATACAAAGCTCTTTTGTCCACCTTAGGTGAGATCAATCCCTCCGGCGCTCATATGATGACCATTGATTTATATTGAGCAAAGCCCTATGTTCCTTATTTAGTCACATTTTAGATCTCGATCACCGTAAAAAATTGATTATTCATCGATTTATCATCGTTGAGGGTGCATTCACCTATGTCATGGCCACTCATGTTTGTAAGAAAAACGGTTCACCCGACTTAATTTCAATCCTCATGACATTATGCATGTACGATGGCCGTGCTTCCCAACCACAAGGTCTCCTTTAGAATGTCCATGTCCAAATTGTCGTGAAGATGGTCTTGATAGACATAGAGGTTGCCAATTCCCAATTATACTATAATCTCCTCCTTGGTCGTAGCTACGTGTACACTATGAGAGTGGTCACCTCAATGGTGTTTAGACTAATGATGTACTCCATGAAGGGAAAATCGTCCCTCTTGATCAAATTACCTATTATGATCCCAAGGGACTGATTTTTCCAGATCACGTCTTACCTACGATTGAAGGCAACCTTTCTATCCCTTCATTCATGAGTGTGAGTCCTAGGGTTTTCTAAGACACCTCCCTTATTAGAAACTTTTCAAACCCTCCTCCTCTTACCTCCAAAGAACATATATTAGAGTTGTGCACTGTCACTTTTGAGAAAATCATGGCTCAATTGGATCCCTCTCGTAATCCACCCCTTCAATGGGACACCCATTCGCAGGAGTGCCTATCCAACAAGACACGCTCCTCTTTTCTACTGTTGGAATTGTGGGAACCTCTGTGATGGCTATCTTAACCTTCCGGGTTTGACTCTAGGCCTCCTTGTTTGGCATATAACACCACCAAAACCACCACCTACTCCACAGGTCGTCTTAACATTTTCCCAATCGATTAGTACTTTCAATGCCCCACCCCTATGGTTATGAAGGAGGCCATACCCTCCCCTCATCCTTCTTCCAAACCAAAGGTTCGGGGTAAGAGAAAAAACACGTCAGCACAACCTGCCCTTGGCATGGCCGTGTACCCTCCTACCCTTACACCTTCTAGATCCCCTATGACTTGTGTCATGCACGATGTCCTGCGTCATGCCACCCATTAGTGTCCACAATTATCGATTTTTCATTTTCATATCCATGATCAGGAGGATAAAACTAACATGACTACCCCTACGGTTCACATCACTCTTCCTGACACAACTAAGCAAGGCAATAAGGAATTATGTACTAACCACCCATTAGCATTGTGTGGCATCTATGGTCATTACTCACACCATTGCACCAATATCCCAAAGTTTTGTACAACTTTGGTTGACCTTTTACATAGATCCCATGAATATCAGGTCGCTGTCATTAAGTAGGTACCTCCCCCTAGTCCATTGTTTGAAGGAATAATTCCCTCTATTATATTTATTCCTCTAGTGAGGCTTCCTCTTCTACATATTCTACATCTGCATCCACCTCCATGATTATGGACCCCCTATATTTCTCTACCACCACCTTGTGAAGCAATGAGGAAATCCTTGGATTCCTTACTAGCCCTGAGTTTCTATGGGATGATATGCATCACCTAAAATATTTCATCCCGTAGGAACCCTCGTTGGAACGCCCTCCTTCAGACCAAATCGAAACACTTCATCCCCCGAGGCATGTTGATTGGTTCAAGAACCCTATCCCTACTCTATATTCCTTTCAAGAAGGTAACATGGCTAATATCTCTCCCACTATTCAAGTGAAAGTTTTGGTTACACAAAGAACATCACGTTGGGTGCTTCTTGTACTCCTGAAGAAGTTGCCACCTACAAGGCTCTTTTCCAAGAGTTTTGTGATGTCCTTTCCTGGTCCTACGCTTAGATTCTTAGTCTCAACCCCACCATTATTGAACACCACATTGATACTTGGCCCGACATCAAACCTATTCCACAGAAGTAAAGACCTGTACACCCGTCCAAGGCTCTAGTCATCAAAGGTGAAATTGATAAGTTATCGAATGCAAGATTTATTTATTTGAATGTCTATATCACATGGGTATCCAATATGGTCCTAGTCAAGAAGAAGCAAGGCACCATTCAGGTTTGCAATAATTTATGCGAGCTGAATAAATCTTGTCCCAAAGACAACTCCCCCCCTCCCCCTTCATAGACCAAATTATCGATGCATGCATCGGGCGTGAAGTTCTATCCTTTATGGATGGTTTGTCGAGATATAATCATATCCATATCCACCCTCATGATCAATATACAACCGCCTTTACCACCCCATGGGGAGCCTTTTCCTATCAAGTCATATCTTTCAGCCTCAATAATGTCGAACCAAAATTCCCACACCCCATGTCATATTTCATTCATGATATGGTTGATATTATCCTAGAATACTTGGATGGACTCACAACTCATTCCAAGAAATGCTCACAACACTTGGAAGATCTTCGCAATGTTTTCCTTAGGTGTAGCAGGTACAATATTCGCTTGAATCCCCTCAAATCGGTGTATTCTACATTTTCTCCATTCATGTCGACTTATTGTTAGGATTTATAGTCTCCAAGAAAGGGATCGCTATTGATCCTCTAAAGGTTCAAGCCATTCTTGAACTACCCCATCCTAACACTTTACACCAATCGCAAAGCCTTCAAGGCAAGACGAACTTCTTACATCACTTTATTCTAGGTTATGCCATGTCTATTTAAGGATTCTTGCACTTGCTCCATTAGAACATTCCATTTGTATGGGATGAGAAAGCTCAAGATTCTTTTAATTCCCTAAAGCATGCTCTTACTTCGACACCCTTGATTAGCCCCTGGACATTGCGAAGGATTTCATCCTTTATGTTTCAACATCAACTTATGTTGTTGTTGGAGTGCTCATTCAAGAGGATGGCGACCATCAGGAACATGCCATCTAATATGTTAGTAAGAACCCATATGGACCCTCTATATCATATAACCATGAGGAGAAGAGCCTATCCTTAGCTGTCATTTTCTTGGTTCAAAAACTTTGTCATTACATCCTTGGGAGCAAAACCAAATTCGTTGTGAATTCGAACCCCATGTTGTATCTCTTGATACGACACCTCATTCAAGGCAAGGTCGCTAAGTAGATTGCTATCCTTTAACAATATGACCTTGACTTTGTGACCCCAAAGAGTAAAAAGGGTTTGGCCTTGGTGGAGTTCATCTTATATTTACCAATATCTAATACCACCAACCCCCTATCAATTATGATCTTCCAGATGAGCACCTATTCACCATTTCATTGGGTGATGCTTGATATGTGGATATCCTCATTTATCTGTGCAGTCAGAAGTTCGGACCTCATATACCTCATGCTAATCATCGTAAAATTCATCACCAAGCACCCTAATACCTTCTTATCAATGATTTTTTAAATCAACGAGGAGTTGACATTATTTTACACTTATGCCTCACTTTTGATGAGACCGACATGTCTTGAATGACTGCCATAGCAGTTCCTTTTGTGCACACGTCTATGGAATTTTTATTTCCCAAAATATCATCCGTGGTAGTTATTTATGGCCTACCTTATTTTTTATTGCATAGAGGCAATGAAGCATTTCCAAAACTGCTAGCTCTTCGCCCCAAAGGTGAGGACCCCTTCTGCTACCCTACATCTAGTCATCACCACCAATTCATTTTGCAAATGGGCCATTGACTTCATGGAATGTAAACCCGTGTCTTTGTGGCATGCCCCCTATGTCATAAAGTACTATCTCGACAAGGGGGCATACCCCGTCGCTAGTTTGGATGGTCAAGTCCAGGAGAACCCTCGCAATGGGTTGTATCTCAATAAATAATATCCATGACATTGACGCATCCTTTTTGCTTGTAATATAGTTGTTTTATATTTTTCCCTTTTAGGTTGAACCTTACAGTTTGTTTTCTTGTCCTTTCCAGATGAATCATCATCCTCTCTGTTAGGTCGGTTATGTTGATGTGACATAAATTGCTTTTACACATAAGTATTCTTCAATAAATATTGTAGATATATTAAAGTATATTTGATCATGAATGATTGATGAATGCAATTCTCTTGTGACAGTATACCTTTATAGGCATTGAGTAGCCAAGAAAGTGAATAGATGTGTCTTTTGACTCTTCATTAAATACTAATATTATTTATTAATTATTGACTCTTTCTATTTATTATTATGTATTATTATGTTTGTAACATTTCCACCCCCTTATGGAATGCTTTGTCCTCAAAGAATAATAAATTAGATTCTCTCTAACTGAGCATGCTTCCTTCGTGGAAACATATTTGTCCTTGACTACATTTAGAAAATTGCTTGGGATTCCAATTTGTGAATTCACAAGATTCTTTTGTAAGGTGTGCATCAGACCTTGAAGTATTTTGACCTGGTGATTTAACTTAAAATTTTGATTCTTCTTAGCCGTGAATTTCTCTTTACTTTTTTGTTTTATGCTTTTTCGTGCTTCTTCCTTTTTTCTCATGGTTGTAGTTCACCTTCCTTGGGAATGGAATCTTTACCATATAATTTATAACGTTTACCATGTAAGTGAAATTCCATGGATTTTTTTTTCAAGGTTAGTAGTATAAGTTCCCAATTGATATTCCAACCATTCTGCACCTAGCACCATATCCATCCCATTGAGCGATAGTGCATAATGTTATAGTATTTCTCAATCGATATGGACAAAGATCAATGTCCCTAGTCTGAATGGTTCAGATCAAGAACAAAAGGGAACAAATCGTATAAAACTCCACCTGAGTCAATAAAATGATAACAATGGACGAGTATAGAAGATACATACCACTGATATAATGGTCGTTTTAACTATCCAAGAGCAGTCACGATCTAGCTTCACATGCAAAGGAACCTGCCAAATATTAGAACGAGACAACAACAAGTGAAGTAAAAACAATACAATTGACTTATGCGGGTGACCAAGGAATCTCACAATACACCATCATATGTATGGAAAGGAAAATACAATTGTATTAATCAAATACATAAAGAAATTACAACCGTTTAGGACTTGGTGTTGTAGCTTCCTCCTGATGATTTATTCTTGCTCCAACGAGTCATTTTCACCTTGAATAAAAAATATCAAGATTCTAGAAGTCTAGAGAAATTCTTCCAGCTTTTCCTTACTGCCCCCCTTCCTCCTCCCTCACCCATGGCCCTAAGCATCAATTTATAGGACAATGTGGATAGGGATAGGTTGATATAAATGAGGGGAGTGGATGAGATATGATCTCCCTCAATGGTGGAAGTCGATCCATATCCATAACAATAGGAGGGAGAGGCCAAGTTTCAAAATTTCGCTCTAGAAGCTTCTAGAAAACCTAGTTTTTTTCCCGTGGGGACATTGATGTGACCTGGGTATTGAGCAAAACGCACCAAATGATCTCAACATGGGTTGACATGAATGCAATCTATGTCATCGATGGGGGTTGACACTGAATAAAACTACGTTGATGGAATTCGACGTGTGTTGCTAGCGAAGCAAAGTGCGTCGAAGCCACAAAAAAGGTTAAGTTGTAGGGAAAACCAATCAAAGCTCATTCACTATGAAAGTGATTTGAGGGATTGTGGAAAGTCAAGATCACAAGGTTTTGTATGAGTGACAAAAATTCCATGTAACAATCATCCATATGTAAAATTCGATCCTCTAGTCTTACTAGATAGTTCTAATGGCCTTACCGAAGACATTGGGCCCTTTTTACATGAATGTCTCTTAATTGAATGTGGTATCCACTATGGGCATGCCGATATCCTCTGGAATGTTGCCTCCATCTAGCGCACTGGTCTCCTGAATGTTACCTCCACTAGGCCAGTCGAACCCCTGTGTTGTATGCTCCTCAAAAGATTTAGTGTCGATCTGTTTCTCTGGATGCTCGACTGGTCAACATCCGCGGGAAGCGGGCGTGTCTTTAATTTTGTTCTATGATGTTTTATTTTGTGTTTTCTTGTGTTATGTTAGCATATATATATATATATATCAATTGTAAATTAATTTAAATTGAAATTAATTAATTAATTTACATCAACACACTTGCAATTAACCATCAATTTTGAAGTCTCACACTTAAAGAATTAACGAAAGTGACTCAATTCTCACACATGAATACAAAATAAATTATACTTTACCTTTCTTACTAATGTGAAAGTGTGAGAAGAATGGAAGACAAGGATGAATGAGGGGAATAAAAAGTGGAAGAGGCCCATGAGAATAAGAAGAGGAGTATAATAAGGATGCGGAGGATGAGGAAAATCATGAAAGAGGAGCAAGAATTTTGGGAAAAGGAGGAAGGCGAAGGAGGATTTTTGGAAATAAGGGAACATGAATAAGGATTTGGGAAAACAATAGGAAGATAAAGGAGGAGGAAGAGGAAGCAAGAAAAGAAAAGGATGCGGAAGGAGGACCGAGATAATAATAGGAGGAGGAGGATAATAGAAAGTGCATAACATAAACAAAAAATAATGGTATTTCATGACATATTTAGATTACTTATATTTCTTGGAAAATAATCCTCCAAATAGATGCAAATTAAGGATGTTCCTCCCCAACCTTAGACTCTATGTCACACTTAATATTTATATGATAAATTATACCCTTGAGTTGAGGCTATGATTTAACAAGCATGAAGTCCTAAGGTCTAGATCCAAGTCTTCATACATAGCCCACGACCCATAAAAACTCTCACATTAAAGAATCCCCTCTACAAATATCCCAATGAGCCATCACTCTTCTCCCCCAATATTCACACCATAAGAAATCAAATCCCTTTCTCTACTAAATGGCCCCTCAAACTATCCCAATTCCATTCCATTTCTCTAGCATAATCTTGACATTGAATCTCTTTGCTAGGACTTTAGGGATTCTTAGTTGCATGAAAAAATTTCCCCTCACAACACCACCATAATCATTATCAAATTTACATTTGGAAACTACATAGGTATACATGAAAATAAACTGCTAAGTCCATGGAATAATTGTCATTTTATTTCTCCCATCCTTACCAAAATTGTTCCTACAACTAAGAATAATTCTACATACTCAAATTTTGAACATTATATTTGCATATCAATCACTCCCTAGGATGTCTTAATGAGAATCCTAAAATTTCACCTATAATCCCAAGTTTATGATAATATAAAACTGTTATTGATCAAATATTTTAGTTATCAAGAGACCCTAGAAAATCTGAGTTAATTCATTATCTAATGTTCTCCCCAAGGCCCATTGATATTCCTATAAGCCCCCTTTTACTTCCCCTGTAATGTAATTAACTCTAGAATTATAGAGAAAAATATAAGAATGCAATACGAATCTATAGCTAAACAAAAAACATAAGAGAGAAATATATAGAACATGAGAAAGAACCCTTGTATTGGTGATGTTGAAAAAAGAGCAAAACCTTCACTTGCCTCTATGAGGGGATAACCTTGTACAACTAGAGCTCCAAATACAATAACAATCCTTAATCACATTACACAACTTTCTAGTCTATATATAATGCATTAATAGAAAAAACCCTAACTACCTATGGTCCCACCATTAAAGAGGATCGACCACCTAATATGTTTTAATTAATAAAGAAACCATTTTACATTGAGTAACTATCAACTAACTATCTAATAGGACTTATTCAAATGATATGTCTCATACATCAATAACGTACTCTTCAATATCCTTAAAATACAGTCATTGGGGTGGAACCCTAACATGTCCTCCCCCTTCAAAAGAAACCTTGTCCTCGATGCTAGATATTGGGAAATACTGACAATTTACAAGTAGCATCTTTTGCCGGCTGCATATCCTTCCAGTGAATGGGAAATTTTTGGATAATGCATTGGTGGAGGCATCACTCTCATGTGGCCAAAGCTACTTCTGGATAGAGCCAAATGGAATCTTCTTCATCAAGTTAGGCAGTAAGGTAGTTTGGATGTGGAATTATTTCCCATAAGCTTCCTCAAACAAGAAACATGAAATACTAGATAGATCTTGGAATGTGTTGGAATAACTAATTTCTAAGCCACACATCCAATGCATTGTATAATATGATATGTGCCATAAAATTTTGCTGCCAATTTATGATGACCTTTAGCTTTGAGAGATGTCTTCTTATTGGGTCAGAGATGAAGGGACACCTAATCCCCAAATTCAAAGAACCATTCGAAGCAATGTTGGTTGGCTCAGTGTTTCCTGCTATTTTGAGCCATAACCAAATTTTCCTCAAGTGTTTGGAGAATGGCTTTGTGATTATGAAGCATATTATCCATTTCCTGAACCAATGAGATCCCTAATATATATGAAACCATTCAAGTTGTTTGTTGGACATAAATTTCTTTGTATGGGGTCATTTTTGTAGCATCATGATAAGTGGTATTATACTATATTATAGCACGATTCAACACAAAGGTAACAATAGCACCCATTGGTGCTACATTTCCAAACAAAAACATATCAAATAGTTTTTTAGGAACTTGTTGATTTCTTCTGTGTCAAGATCTATTTGGGGATGATAATATGTGCTCATTTGAAACTTGGTTCCTTGGAATTTTAACACCAATTTTCTTTCCATATGTGCTCTCCACCTTCTAACTTTCCTTTGAAATGTGAATCTTAGTTTAACTATGGATTCCTTCCTAGGGTTCATC
>NWUY0300000359.1:59845-78401 GCA_004151065.3 Larix sibirica
TATAATCAGAGCCGGCGGGGCGAGGCCCCTTCAGGTGGGCCCCTTTAGGGTTTAGTTTAATATATGGCGTAATATTCAAAATTGTAGTTGCAGTATTTCAATTTAAAGATGTAAAAGTATAGGAGACTTTAGAAATTAAAGAGAAAATTAAATATGGACAACCACGAAATATCAATGTCGCACTTAACTATGATTTAAAATGCCAAGAATAATGTGGTAAAAGGAGTTGTAACAAGGGATGCAGATGCATTGGCATTATTGGAAGAAGGCCAGCCGAGGAAGCAGGTGGCACTCCAACAACAAAAATTGATGTGAATCTAGACCTTGAGGAATGACTTGTAGATCATAGATTTTATGGTGCACTTAACTTCCTTCATTTTTGAAGAATGCATTATCATAGCCTATATGGACATCTACTAAAATTTAGATTTATAAATCTCATATTTTGTTAAATCAAATCACAAGACTCTTATACATGCTTTTAGATAAAATAATAGCTCTACTTCTATAAGAAATCTAAAATAATGATCCTAAGTCATGTAGAATTTGAGCATGCGGATCTAGATACTAAACAAGATAGAAATACTATGNTGAATGATCAATAATCCATGTGTATGAATGATATATGAATGAATATATGTCACAGTTAACTAAAATTTTAGATGTAAGCAAATATGCAATGTGTTAAGTAAAGCTATATGTTGATGTTAAGAATTTTGGATTTTTGTCACACCACTTCGCTAATGCAGAAGTTTGGTTCCTACAACTCCTATAGATACTTTGGGTGAGACCTCATCTACTTTGCAGGTGTTTCCGAAAGGGGTTAGACCCTTTCAGGCTAGTATCTTGATGTTTGTTGGTGTTTAACTGTGTGAATCCTGGTTGAAGTATATCTGCGCCAATAATATGTTCTGATATTCCATATGTTGTGAATATTATGGGGCCTCTTTCATCCTCTCAATGTATGTGAATATGTCCTCGTAGGGTACATGTTGCGAATCTTATGGGGCCTCTTTCAACCTTCAATAAGATTGGATCCCTGTAAAACTAGTATACCAACTATTTAGCACCACTACAAATTTGATACCATATATAATTTGATAATATAGATCTAGATACTAAACAAGATAGAAATACTATGAAAGAGATCAACAATCTAACAAATTCATGCAACACATGTACTAAAAAATAATCATTACACAAAAGAGAGAAGTCAATAACATGAGAGATTGTTGTTTTATATCAATTTACAATGAACGAGTGATGGAATATATAAGGGGCAATTCGAATTAGGTCATGGAGGTAATTTTAATTTCTCATGCAGTGCATGAGATACTAGTTAGGCTTAACTAGAGCCAAAATAGCCCTTCACACTCTCTAAGATGGGTTATCTAAACCATGACTACCCTAAGTGGACTTAACTCCCTACATGCTAGGAGCAATTTACTGCAACTGACAAAAGGCACATGCATGAGGTGCACAACCTTAAAAACACTCAAGGAGGGCGCTATTGTCTCATAATAGCTAAAAAAGGTGCATGGAGTCCCTGAATAGTGTAGTAAACTCCCCATATTCACTCCACAACTCTAACTTGTAGTATGGGACCCTAAAATCAAGGAAAATAAGCTATAATTGAAGGAATTCACCATCATATGCCAAAATAAACTTTAGGAGTTAAAAAGAAGGCAAATAAGACCGTAGTAGGAAGCTCCAAGTTGACTCAAAGGGCCAAATTGAACGAGATTTGTCCTAGTTGACTAATGAGATCATAAACTAAGTCCCTAGGTAGGAGAATGTAGCTATGGAGAGGGTTATTATGCTCTAGCAAGTCAATATTCATAGTAATGACTTTATTCATCTTGTATATACACTAATTCCCACTCATTACCCCTATAAAATTATTAAAACATGAGCTTACTCTTTACATACATATTGCACCCAAATATACTTACATTTTTTTTGGGTTGACGAAAACAAGTTATATATATATATATATATATAAGTTGTCGAAAAAAATCCCAAGCAACCAAGATTCATACATTCCATATCCATATAACAATTGCTCGAGAATACCAAGTATCCGAGGAAAGTTCATCATCTCTAAGAGCTATTCTAAGTATATATGTTGCTTTCCTAATATACTTAAAACTATAAACTTTAACAAATTATCCTAGCAAAAAAACACAAGTGTAATACATAAAAACAAAGAGGTGTTAATTCAAAGTAGTGGCCACTATGGCCTTCTTCCATAAATTAATCTCCTTGAAGTCCTTTATAGTCTTAAGTCTGTTCAAATACTGCCATGGTTTTTATTTGCATAGTATCCTCCTTGAAATGTTTAGACCCTGTTGAGATTAGTGGTAGTCCTACAGTAGAGTGCGATCCATATGCGAAACCAAGCATTATATTGTAGTGCTTCTTCACTTAAAAAACAAGCCTATTAACCCTCGCATCTTGCTCTTTTTATTTTTTCTTCAATTGCTCTATATGAGTGGACAAAATTTCAAAGTTCGAAACATATTTTCAAGTTTGTTGTTCATGTTGACCAAGATCTTCTTCAATTCATAAATTTATCCTCCCTCAACAGATTCAGGATGAGGGTCATTGGCCATGTTTATTGCAAGAGGAATAACACTAGGATTGAAGCAATTACCTCTAATAAAGTCATAACTAACTTAAAACCAATTCCAAATGTGCTAAGAGAAAAGAACCAAATTAATGTTTCACCACTAACTAACTTATTGAAATCTCCAATGATGTCTACAAACTCAAGGTTATTCTCAAACAAGCATGTGCCAAAACATAAACTTAGCATATTCGATTTGGAGCATTTACCTCTATCAAATACTAAGGAGCATTGAGGGATTTCGACTTGAGAATCCAAAGCTTCTAGCCAAGTCGTAGCTTCCTCTAGATCTGCAAAGACTACAGTGAATTCTAGATCCCAAGCCAACATCCCACCATGTCTGGAGAAACAGAGCACAAGAACTATACGAATGACACAAATATTATTAATTAACATTGGTTTGTTGAGTTCCGCGGCATTAGGAGGTTTTAAGGCTCCCCCATGTGACCTTATGATGACAAGACATTCATGCACATACATTCTAATGGGAAGACAATAGTTGTTTGTCATCTCTTTATATATATTAAATATGGATACCTTATTATCCCTCCATGCCAATCGATTCATCATTCATAACAAGTAATGGAGCCATCTTCGTTCATTAGGGTCCCCCTTTCCTACCAGGAACCCTTTGTTAAGCAATACCGCTATATTGGCTTGCTTATATGCTATGAAATTATTAGCTCTCTAGACGTGAAAGAATGGAATCTCCTCTAATTTATCTATGTTCCATGCAATTTTATTTGAAATACTACCCTAGATACTTTCTTCTTAATGACACTTTCTCCTTGCTTGATGAGAAGGAAAGAATCCCCAAAGATCATTAATTTACTTATATGAAGTGATTTAAGCAATTCTGATCCCATAAACAAAACAAATATCTCAACTTAATTGTTCATAAAGGCTCTAATCACCCATGAATACGATATTTCTACTTGTTCTTCTAGGTCGATAAAAACCCCTACCCGTCGCCCTGCACTCCTACCTCCCTAACCCAAATATACTTTCATTAAAATCATGAACATGTAGCAAAAAACTTCCAACTTAATGTTCCATTATAAAATCATGTTTCAATACTTCATTAAAAACATTACTAACAAGTTAACCAAACAAAATTTATATTCAATAATTCACCGATCCATTATCACTTCATCCACACGCTCAAATTACTCGGAACCTTTTTAACAATTTGTAATACTTTATCGAGAAGCTCACCTTTCCTTAAGTCAAAGGACAATAACATGCAAGCAATTTTTGGGTGCCAAGATGCCTATGGAGTCTTTACGTTAGTCCTAAAGGAAAGATATAAAAAGCACTCTGACATGAGGGGCTTGTGTTTTGCAGTACCCAACAAACCTTTTTCCTCATAGATCTGAATTTGATATGTGGTCACTGGATTTAGGAGTGGTCACATCTATAACTAACATTAACATTATCCAATGTTCACATTTATAACCAACATGGGCAAAGGTTTTTTTTTTAATATATTCCATTGATGAATATAAGTTATATTTATAAACACACAAAAGCATAATTATTGGGGTTTGGGTACTCTGCAAAGTGGTTAAGCTTTTTGGTATTGACTTTCATATGGTGACTTTTTGGTGATTACAAATTGGGTAAATGATTTATACAATTTGCAGGTTTGTTCATTATTAAATTTCTGTTGGCTCTTATATTGTGACTTTTTGGTGATCACAAATTGGGTAAATGATTTATATAATTTGTAGGTTTTCTCATTATCAAATTGGTGTTGGCGTATTAAAAGACTCTTCTCGAAATTTTCCAAAATCGATATCCAACACATATACAAGGAAAACAATCATATAGCAGACCTTCTTTCTAAAGAGGCATTGAGAGGTGTTGAAGGTCATCTTTGCTGGGAAGAATATATAGATAATCGGTTGGATAGCAATGGTTATGTGGACCTCTTTTGGTCTTGATTGGATCCTTTTGGATCTTTTTTGGTGATGTAGTTTGTATTGGGATTTTATTGGCTGGATCATTGGATGGATGTTTATTTTGGCATTATGATTGGATTAGCTAGATGATAGTTGATTGTGGATTAGTTAGATGATAGTTGATTGTGATGTTTCTGTTTCTCAAAATCAGTTTTAAATGATGATTTGCCAACACATGTACCTTTTGATTGGATTGAATAACATAAATACAAAAGGTATTTATGTTATAAAAACAATTCTAAGATGTATAATTTTAAGTATATCTAATTTAGAAATATGATTCATTTATAAAAATAAATTTAATGTGTATTTTATTTTATTTGCAACTATTTATATTTCAAAGTTGGTATTTGAAATATATGTGTTGGTAGTCAATATGCAATATATGTAGTAATCACAACAACCGATGAATAATGTGATCATTATATTATTGTGATCAAAATTCTCTCTCTCTCTCTCTCTCTCACATGCGCGTGCGCATGTGAATTTAAATTATATTTCCAAAAAGAAGTCACAATTTCATTTATTTCAAGAAGAAGTGAGGAAATTACATTCAACAAGGTGTCTAAGAGAGTGATAATGGCACACGCAATACATCCCAAACAACAAATGCATTGAGAGGAGTATACAAAGAAAAAAAATGCCTAAAAACACAAAAGTGACTACTTGAAGAACATCAAGCACCATCAAGAAGCCATCATCTTCTAGTGCCACGAAGAAGCCATCAACCTCTAGCACCACCAGGAAGCATTCATAAGATTGTATGTAAAGGAACTTATCTTCACCAACATTGAACTATCTACTCATATACTTGAGCACCCTAAAACACTCATGGGAGAGTGATTCAAGACCCCCTCAAAAAAGGGGAAGAAATAGTCCAAATCTGGAAGGATCCAAAAGTCATAACTAGGATTGAATGCAATAAAAAAACTAGTCATATAGAAATCTCATAGGTAGATACCCTTAAAACGTAGTACCAAAAGAAAAACAAAATAAGCTCAGAACCCACATCCTCCAATTAAATCATGACTCCATAACTAAGAACCAAAAAAACCCCATAAAGAAGAACAACAACTACAAGCATGAGACTATAAAACACTTATACATCATCAAGCCAAAAACCATACATTAAGCCAAACCTCCACACAAGTGGGGAAGAACCACAAATGCTACCATTGAAAAACAATAAATCCAAAACCAATGAAAACCAAAAAAAGCGATCAATGAAAACAATGTAAACCAAAATAATTGAAAATGAAAACAATGTAAACCAAAATAATTGAAAATGAATATAAAGCAACTAAGAAGCACCATAAAATCCAGATATGAAAAGAAACACAACTAAGATAAAACCCCTAACACCATCAATTTAATCTATATTCATTTTTCTAAACAAGAAATGTTTATGAAGGTTAAATGGTCAAAGCAAACACAATAACAATAAAATATCAAGAAGTTAATGCAACCCTGACAGAAATTAAAGCAAGATGGACCTAGGTAAGTGGGGACCTGAAGACATGACATTTGGATCACTTTGACCATTTAACTAAAGCGCCTTGGTTGTTCTAACATGATAGTAACGTAAAATCCCAAAACACCTTGCTAGTTTACAATTAATCAAATTATTTATATTTTAAAAAGACTACAAAGGAGAAGCCAACTTATACTTTGCCACATTGGAAAATACCAACGTAAAATCCCAAAACACATGGCCGGTTTACAATTAATAAAATGAGATATAGGTTAAAAATAATACAAGGGAGTAGTCAATATATATATATATATTTTTTATATGATAAAAATAGATATACTTTAATATTAATATTAAGTATATGATAGAAAAATACAATGACGAGCTCCAAAGTCAAGTGATATATATAGCCTACTAACAGCTAAGAACCCACGTCCTCCATTGCGGCAAAACAAACACCAAATAATAGAAAAGAAGAGATACGTGACTGCCCCCAGTCTAAAGAAACCCAAAAAGGAAGCAAAGACATCTGCACCAACAGAATGAGTCCAACATCGATGACCCACTAAAGGAAAGCCAAAATAAAATACAACACATCATAGCCCAAACATCTGATAACAGTCGGAGTCCCAAAGAAGACCGTCAACCCAAACCTCAAAAAAAAAATTACCTGCCTCCGTCGAAAGAGCATCCACATGTACATTCTCCAAATGGGGGATATGGAGAAATTGAATACCAATAAAATCTGACAGTAAGGATCTAATCATATCGAGCCAAGGAGAGAGTGTAATTACTTTTAATGGCCCAAGCCCATTGATCCAATTGACTACCACTTGAGAATCCTCACAATCTGCTGAAGTTACAGATCACTGAGTTTAGCAAAATATAATATACACCAAAGAGCACAGACCTCGCTCTTGGTATTAGTGCCCATGCCAACATTCATCCATATATTAAAATAGCAATGACTATTTAGAAATATAAAAGCACCATCCCCACAGGCGCAATCTGAACCCTGTGATGCACCATCAAACATGCCATAAGATCCTGCAAACATAATAGGCAACGATCTGCTAATAGGGAGATCCCCCATTGTATTTGACATAGCAGAATCCCAAAATTCATTATGTTCAGCCAAGGCCTTCCTCACAACCCATTCCGGCTGAAGAAAAATACTCCCTTCCCAAAGGAAAATACTCGTACTTATTAATGGCATGTCCTTAGTCCCTTGGCTCATTGGCCAATAGTTTGGTATTACTGTGAAAAAGTTATTTAGTTTTATAATCCGGAAAAGAGAGATATTTATTTACTCTTTATTATGTGTATATTTTAATAATATATTATTTAATATCATAAATAATATTTTTTTTAAGGATTTATAACTTTCTTAAAGCTTAAAAAATTTGGTGAATCTTANTTACACAAAAGAGAGAAGTCAATAACATGAGAGATTGTTGTTTTATATCAATTTACAATGAACGAGTGATGGAATATATAAGGGGCAATTCGAATTAGGTCATGGAGGTAATTTTAATTTCTCATGCAGTGCATGAGATACTAGTTAGGCTTAACTAGAGCCAAAATAGCCCTTCACACTCTCTAAGATGGGTTATCTAAACCATGACTACCCTAAGTGGACTTAACTCCCTACATGCTAGGAGCAATTTACTGCAACTGACAAAAGGCACATGCATGAGGTGCACAACCTTAAAAACACTCAAGGAGGGCGCTATTGTCTCATAATAGCTAAAAAAGGTGCATGGAGTCCCTGAATAGTGTAGTAAACTCCCCATATTCACTCCACAACTCTAACTTGTAGTATGGGACCCTAAAATCAAGGAAAATAAGCTATAATTGAAGGAATTCACCATCATATGCCAAAATAAACTTTAGGAGTTAAAAAGAAGGCAAATAAGACCGTAGTAGGAAGCTCCAAGTTGACTCAAAGGGCCAAATTGAACGAGATTTGTCCTAGTTGACTAATGAGATCATAAACTAAGTCCCTAGGTAGGAGAATGTAGCTATGGAGAGGGTTATTATGCTCTAGCAAGTCAATATTCATAGTAATGACTTTATTCATCTTGTATATACACTAATTCCCACTCATTACCCCTATAAAATTATTAAAACATGAGCTTACTCTTTACATACATATTGCACCCAAATATACTTACATTTTTTTTGGGTTGACGAAAACAAGTTATATATATATATATATATATAAGTTGTGGAAAAAAATCCCAAGCAACCAAGATTCATACATTCCATATCCATATAACAATTGCTCGAGAATACCAAGTATCCGAGGAAAGTTCATCATCTCTAAGAGCTATTCTAAGTATATATGTTGCTTTCCTAATATACTTAAAACTATAAACTTTAACAAATTATCCTAGCAAAAAAACACAAGTGTAATACATAAAAACAAAGAGGTGTTAATTCAAAGTAGTGGCCACTATGGCCTTCTTCCATAAATTAATCTCCTTGAAGTCCTTTATAGTCTTAAGTCTGTTCAAATACTGCCATGGTTTTTATTTGCATAGTATCCTCCTTGAAATGTTTAGACCCTGTTGAGATTAGTGGTAGTCCTACAGTAGAGTGCGATCCATATGCGAAACCAAGCATTATATTGTAGTGCTTCTTCACTTAAAAAACAAGCCTATTAACCCTCGCATCTTGCTCTTTTTATTTTTTCTTCAATTGCTCTATATGAGTGGACAAAATTTCAAAGTTCGAAACATATTTTCAAGTTTGTTGTTCATGTTGACCAAGATCTTCTTCAATTCATAAATTTATCCTCCCTCAACAGATTCAGGATGAGGGTCATTGGCCATGTTTATTGCAAGAGGAATAACACTAGGATTGAAGCAATTACCTCTAATAAAGTCATAACTAACTTAAAACCAATTCCAAATGTGCTAAGAGAAAAGAACCAAATTAATGTTTCACCACTAACTAACTTATTGAAATCTCCAATGATGTCTACAAACTCAAGGTTATTCTCAAACAAGCATGTGCCAAAACATAAACTTAGCATATTCGATTTGGAGCATTTACCTCTATCAAATACTAAGGAGCATTGAGGGATTTCGACTTGAGAATCCAAAGCTTCTAGCCAAGTCGTAGCTTCCTCTAGATCTGCAAAGACTACAGTGAATTCTAGATCCCAAGCCAACATCCCACCATGTCTGGAGAAACAGAGCACAAGAACTATACGAATGACACAAATATTATTAATTAACATTGGTTTGTTGAGTTCCGCGGCATTAGGAGGTTTTAAGGCTCCCCCATGTGACCTTATGATGACAAGACATTCATGCACATACATTCTAATGGGAAGACAATAGTTGTTTGTCATCTCTTTATATATATTAAATATGGATACCTTATTATCCCTCCATGCCAATCGATTCATCATTCATAACAAGTAATGGAGCCATCTTCGTTCATTAGGGTCCCCCTTTCCTACCAGGAACCCTTTGTTAAGCAATACCGCTATATTGGCTTGCTTATATGCTATGAAATTATTAGCTCTCTAGACGTGAAAGAATGGAATCTCCTCTAATTTATCTATGTTCCATGCAATTTTATTTGAAATACTACCCTAGATACTTTCTTCTTAATGACACTTTCTCCTTGCTTGATGAGAAGGAAAGAATCCCCAAAGATCATTAATTTACTTATATGAAGTGATTTAAGCAATTCTGATCCCATAAACAAAACAAATATCTCAACTTAATTGTTCATAAAGGCTCTAATCACCCATGAATACGATATTTCTACTTGTTCTTCTAGGTCGATAAAAACCCCTACCCGTCGCCCTGCACTCCTACCTCCCTAACCCAAATATACTTTCATTAAAATCATGAACATGTAGCAAAAAACTTCCAACTTAATGTTCCATTATAAAATCATGTTTCAATACTTCATTAAAAACATTACTAACAAGTTAACCAAACAAAATTTATATTCAATAATTCACCGATCCATTATCACTTCATCCACACGCTCAAATTACTCGGAACCTTTTTAACAATTTGTAATACTTTATCGAGAAGCTCACCTTTCCTTAAGTCAAAGGACAATAACATGCAAGCAATTTTTGGGTGCCAAGATGCCTATGGAGTCTTTACGTTAGTCCTAAAGGAAAGATATAAAAAGCACTCTGACATGAGGGGCTTGTGTTTTGCAGTACCCAACAAACCTTTTTCCTCATAGATCTGAATTTGATATGTGGTCACTGGATTTAGGAGTGGTCACATCTATAACTAACATTAACATTATCCAATGTTCACATTTATAACCAACATGGGCAAAGGTTTTTTTTTTAATATATTCCATTGATGAATATAAGTTATATTTATAAACACACAAAAGCATAATTATTGGGGTTTGGGTACTCTGCAAAGTGGTTAAGCTTTTTGGTATTGACTTTCATATGGTGACTTTTTGGTGATTACAAATTGGGTAAATGATTTATACAATTTGCAGGTTTGTTCATTATTAAATTTCTGTTGGCTCTTATATTGTGACTTTTTGGTGATCACAAATTGGGTAAATGATTTATATAATTTGTAGGTTTTCTCATTATCAAATTGGTGTTGGCGTATTAAAAGACTCTTCTCGAAATTTTCCAAAATCGATATCCAACACATATACAAGGAAAACAATCATATAGCAGACCTTCTTTCTAAAGAGGCATTGAGAGGTGTTGAAGGTCATCTTTGCTGGGAAGAATATATAGATAATCGGTTGGATAGCAATGGTTATGTGGACCTCTTTTGGTCTTGATTGGATCCTTTTGGATCTTTTTTGGTGATGTAGTTTGTATTGGGATTTTATTGGCTGGATCATTGGATGGATGTTTATTTTGGCATTATGATTGGATTAGCTAGATGATAGTTGATTGTGGATTAGTTAGATGATAGTTGATTGTGATGTTTCTGTTTCTCAAAATCAGTTTTAAATGATGATTTGCCAACACATGTACCTTTTGATTGGATTGAATAACATAAATACAAAAGGTATTTATGTTATAAAAACAATTCTAAGATGTATAATTTTAAGTATATCTAATTTAGAAATATGATTCATTTATAAAAATAAATTTAATGTGTATTTTATTTTATTTGCAACTATTTATATTTCAAAGTTGGTATTTGAAATATATGTGTTGGTAGTCAATATGCAATATATGTAGTAATCACAACAACCGATGAATAATGTGATCATTATATTATTGTGATCAAAATTCTCTCTCTCTCTCTCTCTCTCACATGCGCGTGCGCATGTGAATTTAAATTATATTTCCAAAAAGAAGTCACAATTTCATTTATTTCAAGAAGAAGTGAGGAAATTACATTCAACAAGGTGTCTAAGAGAGTGATAATGGCACACGCAATACATCCCAAACAACAAATGCATTGAGAGGAGTATACAAAGAAAAAAAATGCCTAAAAACACAAAAGTGACTACTTGAAGAACATCAAGCACCATCAAGAAGCCATCATCTTCTAGTGCCACGAAGAAGCCATCAACCTCTAGCACCACCAGGAAGCATTCATAAGATTGTATGTAAAGGAACTTATCTTCACCAACATTGAACTATCTACTCATATACTTGAGCACCCTAAAACACTCATGGGAGAGTGATTCAAGACCCCCTCAAAAAAGGGGAAGAAATAGTCCAAATCTGGAAGGATCCAAAAGTCATAACTAGGATTGAATGCAATAAAAAAACTAGTCATATAGAAATCTCATAGGTAGATACCCTTAAAACGTAGTACCAAAAGAAAAACAAAATAAGCTCAGAACCCACATCCTCCAATTAAATCATGACTCCATAACTAAGAACCAAAAAAACCCCATAAAGAAGAACAACAACTACAAGCATGAGACTATAAAACACTTATACATCATCAAGCCAAAAACCATACATTAAGCCAAACCTCCACACAAGTGGGGAAGAACCACAAATGCTACCATTGAAAAACAATAAATCCAAAACCAATGAAAACCAAAAAAAGCGATCAATGAAAACAATGTAAACCAAAATAATTGAAAATGAAAACAATGTAAACCAAAATAATTGAAAATGAATATAAAGCAACTAAGAAGCACCATAAAATCCAGATATGAAAAGAAACACAACTAAGATAAAACCCCTAACACCATCAATTTAATCTATATTCATTTTTCTAAACAAGAAATGTTTATGAAGGTTAAATGGTCAAAGCAAACACAATAACAATAAAATATCAAGAAGTTAATGCAACCCTGACAGAAATTAAAGCAAGATGGACCTAGGTAAGTGGGGACCTGAAGACATGACATTTGGATCACTTTGACCATTTAACTAAAGCGCCTTGGTTGTTCTAACATGATAGTAACGTAAAATCCCAAAACACCTTGCTAGTTTACAATTAATCAAATTATTTATATTTTAAAAAGACTACAAAGGAGAAGCCAACTTATACTTTGCCACATTGGAAAATACCAACGTAAAATCCCAAAACACATGGCCGGTTTACAATTAATAAAATGAGATATAGGTTAAAAATAATACAAGGGAGAAGTCAACTTATATATATATATTTTTTATATGATAAAAATAGATATACTTTAATATTAATATTAAGTATATGATAGAAAAATACAATGACGAGCTCCAAAGTCAAGTGATATATATAGCCTACTAACAGCTAAGAACCCACGTCCTCCATTGCGGCAAAACAAACACCAAATAATAGAAAAGAAGAGATACGTGACTGCCCCCAGTCTAAAGAAACCCAAAAAGGAAGCAAAGACATCTGCACCAACAGAATGAGTCCAACATCGATGACCCACTAAAGGAAAGCCAAAATAAAATACAACACATCATAGCCCAAACATCTGATAACAGTCGGAGTCCCAAAGAAGACCGTCAACCCAAACCTCAAAAAAAAAATTACCTGCCTCCGTCGAAAGAGCATCCACATGTACATTCTCCAAATGGGGGATATGGAGAAATTGAATACCAATAAAATCTGACAGTAAGGATCTAATCATATCGAGCCAAGGAGAGAGTGTAATTACTTTTAATGGCCCAAGCCCATTGATCCAATTGACTACCACTTGAGAATCCTCACAATCTGCTGAAGTTACAGATCACTGAGTTTAGCAAAATATAATATACACCAAAGAGCACAGACCTCGCTCTTGGTATTAGTGCCCATGCCAACATTCATCCATATATTAAAATAGCAATGACTATTTAGAAATATAAAAGCACCATCCCCACAGGCGCAATCTGAACCCTGTGATGCACCATCAAACATGCCATAAGATCCTGCAAACATAATAGGCAACGATCTGCTAATAGGGAGATCCCCCATTGTATTTGACATAGCAGAATCCCAAAATTCATTATGTTCAGCCAAGGCCTTCCTCACAACCCATTCCGGCTGAAGAAAAATACTCCCTTCCCAAAGGAAAATACTCGTACTTATTAATGGCATGTCCTTAGTCCCTTGGCTCATTGGCCAATAGTTTGGTATTACTGTGAAAAAGTTATTTAGTTTTATAATCCGGAAAAGAGAGATATTTATTTACTCTTTATTATGTGTATATTTTAATAATATATTATTTAATATCATAAATAATATTTTTTTTAAGGATTTATAACTTTCTTAAAGCTTAAAAAATTTGGTGAATCTTATTAATTCTTAAATTTGAAACCATTAAATATTTAGAGAAATTTTTGTAAAAATATTAAAATTTTTAAGGATTTTATAGAGTTTCTAGGAAATTTTGGTGAAGTTTAGAGTAAAAAATAAGTTGTCATATGGAATTTGGGCAAATCATTTTAGAAAAAAAATGGAAATTAATGAATCTTTTTTTAACAAAAAAAATTAGCCCATAGACTAAATTTTGCCCCTGAAATTTTCCCTACTTTACATTTGGTTTATAGTTGTGAAGGTTAAAACATATTTCCTATTTAATAACAAAGACGTTGGAATGTCAACTTGACCAATCATACGTGAACTTGAATGACCAATTTATGTTTTAAATTGTTTGATAATTATGAGGTCAACTTGAGAATTGTGGGTTCTCAAGCTTGTCCAAAACTGTTTGATAATTAGATTTGGCTGAGCTATTATAAAGACAGATTCCCAACGCTAGGAAGCTAGCCAACAATTAGAGAAGATGTATTGAAACTCTGTAATGGACTCTTTCCTTAATTGAATCCGTGGAGTTGGTTATTGTTTTTGTCATCTGCATTTGAATTAATTTATTTACTATTGTAGGCTACCTCCAACACTTTGTCCAAGGAGGCAGGGCCCAATAGCATGTGAACAATTTCATTTATTTGCATCTTTAATTAGTTTTATGACGATTCATGTTTAATTTCCACTGTCTGTACTTTTTAGTTGTGTTGGTAGAATAATGTTTATTCCTGTTAATACACCAAGCTATCATTTAGTTTTAATGATTGTCATCTCAATTAGTAATCTACATCTTTCTCACTCCCTTAACATGTTGTATCAAGTTTCACTCACATAGATTTCATTCTTAGATTGAAGATGTGAATTTTGCATTTGATCATATTTTCAGAAGAATTATTCAACTTAACCATTTGCACTTATTACATTGAGTAAAAGCAGTGATTTGTAAATTGGCAAGGATTAGTTGTTACTTTCAACAAGTTACTTTTCAACTAGGACATGTTGTGAATCCCATTCTAGTATAGTGTGATTTTATTTCCAACAATTCTTTTCAATGCACAATGTGACCTTAGTCTTAGAATTTCCTTCAAGTGTTGAGTGTGTTCTTTCTAGCATAGCACATATTTACATTTATGCAATTTATGATTATGTCGATTGATTTACTTTTCCTTCAATCTAGATTTAGTTACATAGATCCTTGTCAAAATACTTATCCATTGCCTCTGCCATTGTCATGAGTGAAAATTCTAAAAACTACAACTTCATTGCAGATAAATTGGTATAAAGAAGTTGTGACTGACATATACATTGCACGGTAACTCGCAAGTCACCATAGAACCACGGGATGACAATTTAATGTATAGATTTCTTATTTGCATTTCTGAGAAATTAGGAAGTATTTAAAAAGCTTGTCACTCATCACCAATACAAGAACGTTAGTTATTTTCTTTGATAACCTGCAGAATTATGGAGGGCCAGTCTTCCTCAAGATGGGCTCCAATGTCATCAAGCAAGCTTTTGACTTGAAATGCCATGTATGTGCACCTTGACAATCCTAAAAAAAAGCGTTACCACAGGCATACTCAACAAATTCAAGAAATGGAATCACTTTTCAAGTAATTCCCTCATTTATATGAGAAATAAAGGCAACAACTCAACAAAAANGACTTTTCAAGTAATTCCCTCATTTATATGAGAAATAAAGGCAACAACTCAACAAAAAATTGGGTCTTGCGCCTTGGCGAGTTAAATTCTGGTTTCATAATCATTGAACACAGTTGAAAGCTACTCAAAAGCGACATGAAAAATCGTTGAGGTAATAAGTTGAACAAATTCGATTAGAGAATGTATCCCTCAAAGAATCACTAAGAAAACCAATTTGATCAATATGTGGAGGATGAGGACTTAATGGGGTTCTTATGTCATTTGATGAACAACAACTATGACATGAGCATGCTCCCCTAAATACGAGCTGGGCAGGATTTGTGCTTTGGTGAAGAAGTTGTCTGGTCAATCAAATTCATCCATAACACTTACCACCATTTCTTTGCTTGACCTCTCAACGGGCTTAAGCGGATTGCATTGATAATCAAATGTCTAATCCATTCTCTGGATCTCACACAAAACTGAATCAAGCAACCAAAGAATGGAGTCAGTAGCCTATCATCTGTCATTGGAGAAAAGGCCCGTCGGAGTTAGTCCATTTAATCCAATTGTTGAACATAAATAGTTTGGAACACCATGAAGTCCTTGTGTTGGATAACCCTTGGCGTTATGAACCACCATGTCCATTGCACGTAGCTATTCACGATCGAATGGATGACTAGGGTTTGAAGCAAGACACTCTTTTTGTCTACTAGAATCAGAACAAATCTCCATTGGACACCCAATATGAGTTGAGAGGCCAACAAGTATATGGTCTTGTCACAGTAGAAGAAGGTTTGCAACTTGTCGTTGATGGATTTCGAGACGTAGTAATAGACGACTGCCTATCATATTATATTTTTTTGGGCTAAGAACAGTAACCCAAATGCTCCCAAAACAACTCTATTGGTAGCTCCTCCACTAGTGTCACTGCTATAGACTGCATCACCTTTGACTATGTCAATGTGATGCAGGAGCATCGGGGCCTAGGAAAAATATTTGAAGTTGATCGAAAAAGAAGGTCGAACAGGGGGATTGTCGACGACCACTGGTGCGAAAGAGATTGGCAGTCGAAGCCAAGTAGTCGAGCAGGAATCTGTCGAAGCATAGTCGATGAGAGTAAAGGTTGACATCGACAGGAGTGGAGATCGAAGGAGTCAAGATGTCAACAAGGTCGAACATCGACACCGACAAAAGTGACAAAGACCAGTTGGAAGAGGAAGATGACAAGACCAACAACAGTAGCAAAGTCAGAGAAGCACCACAGTCGAGGAGATCGACGTGCAACTACTGAGGGTTGTTGAGGGAGTTATGGAAGTTAAGAGGGTGGTTGAGATCAGACCAGATGTCACCACAGGAGGAGGTTGTGCAACACGACCAGGGGCATTGATAATTGCAGGATCTGTCGGGTCAGAGATCGAGAGGCGGAAAGAGAAGGACGTCTCGGGCAATGAAGTGGACCTCGAGTGTAGCAGCATAAAAAAGTATAAGATTGGTGCGGAGGCACATAGGAAGGGATCTCTCATCACTCATCGCTCATTCATTCTTGCATTCAGTAGATAACTGAGAGGAGAGGATCACACACAGAGANACTTTTCAAGTAATTCCCTCATTTATATGAGAAACAAAGGCAACAACTCAACAAAAAATCGGGTCTTGCGCCTTGGCAAGTTAAATTTTGGTTTCATAATCATTGAACACAGTTGAAAGCTACTCAAAAGCGACATGAAAAATCATTGAGGTAATAAGTTGAACAAATTCGATTAGAGAATGTATCCCTCAAAGAATCACTAAGAAAACCAATCTGTTCAATATGTGGAGGATGAGGACTTAATGGGGATCTTGTGTCATTTGATGAACAACAACTATGACATGAGCATGCTCCCCTAAATACGAGCTGGGCAGGGTTTGTGCTTTGGTGAAGAAGTTTTCTGGTCAATCAAATTCATCCATAACACTTACCACCATTTCTTTGCTTGACCTCTCAACGGGCTGAAGCGGATTGCATTGATAATCAAATGTCTAATCCATTCTCCGGATCTCACACAAAACTGAATCAAGCAACCAAAGAATGGAGTCAGTAGCCTATCATCTGTCATTGGAGAAAAGGCCCGTCAGAGTTAGTCCAATTGTTGAACATAAATAGTTTGGAACACCATGAAGTCCTCGTGTCGGATAACCCTTGGAGTTATGCACCACCATGTCCCTTGCACGTAGCTGTTCACAATCGAATGGATGACTAGGGTTTGAAGCAAGACACTCTTTTTGTCTACTAGAATCAGAAAAAATCTCCCTTGGACACCCAATATGAGTTGAGATGCCAACAAGTATATGGTCTTGTCACAGTAGAAGAATGTTTGCAACTTGTCGTCGATGGATTTCGAGACGTAGTAATAGACGACTGCCTATCATATTATATTTTTTTGGGCTAAGAACAGTAACCCAAATGCTCCCAAAACAACTCTATTGGTATCTCCTCCACTAGTGTCACTGCTATAGATTGCATCACCTTTGACTATGTCAATGTGATGCAGGAGCATGAGGGCCTAGGAAAAATATTCGAAGTTGATCGAAAAAAGAAGGTCGAATAGGGGGATTGTCGACGACCACTGGTGCGAAAGAGATTGGAAGTCGAAGCCAAGTAGTTGAGCAGGAATCTGTCGAAGCATAGTCGATGGGAGTAAAGGTCGACATCGACAGGAGTGGAGATCAAAGGAGTCAAGATGTCAACAAGGTCGAACATCGACACCGACAAAAGTGACAAAGACCAGTTGGAAGAGGACAATGACAAGACCAACAACAGTAGCAAAGTCTGAGAAGCGCCACAGTCGAGGAGATTGACCTGCAACTGCTGAGGGTTGTTGAGGGAGTTATGGAAGTTAAGAAGGTGGTTGAGATCAGACCAGATGTCACCACAGGAGGAGGTTGTGCAACACGACCAGGGGCACTAATAATTGCAGGATCCGTCGGGTCAGAGATCGAGCGGCGGAAAGAGAAGGACGTCTCAGGGAACGAAGTGGACCTCGTGTGTAGTAGCATAACAGAGTATAATATTGGTGCAGAGGCACATAGGAAGGGATCTCTCATCACTCATCGCTCATTCATTCTTGCATTCATTAGATAACTGAGAGGAGAGGATCACACACAGAGA
>NWUY0300000360.1:26923-42207 GCA_004151065.3 Larix sibirica
GCCAAACATAATAGTTAGTATCTAGAAGGGATTATAGGTTAACTCCATCCATGGATATGATCAATCCAAGCCTCCACACTTCACCCTTGAATTTATTGGACCATGTATTCTCTATGTGCTTCATCAATAATGGATCTACTAGGATTCACATAACTCCTGGCTCACTTTTATGCAAGGCATGCCACCCTTCAAACACAACTAATTCTTTGCAATGAAAGAGCCTTTGAATCCTTGGCATTAAAGGCATGTGCATTAATATTTTATAAGGAGGACCATGTGCTTTACCCTTGTTTTTTTATTTCTGATACCTTCATGTCCACATTCTAGACATATCTCTTTGTCTGCATATTCACCTATGTATAGAATACAATTATTCGGACATGCATGATATGATATGTACTCAACACCCAACATTTTCAACATTTGTTTTGCTTCTTTATAGTTGTTGGGGAGGACATTATCANCACATGGAATCAAGTTCGTGGAAGGTTGCCTCCATCACTTGGATGGTGTTGAGTCGTCCTTCTCCCTTTTACTGTAAAAAATTGAAAGTTTATTTCTCCACTAACGGGTAGAATGCACTAGAATGGGCAATGCAATCAAGTAAAGGTTGTTGGTATTTTGTCATGATTTTAGAGTCGATACCAACAAATATTAGAAATAACGCCAGTGATACACGCACCCAGTAATATATTCTGGCAAACACAAGCTAAAACACCATTGGAATATGATGTACTAATCTATTATTTCCACTAGATTTTTGTACTATAAGTGAACAAAAAGTTTATATGTTCTTTCCAATATATCTCTCATAGTTTTATAACTATTTTTCTACCTCTCATGGAGTTCCAACGCCAATTTAAATGAAGTGGGGACCAATTCATCATCATTTACATCTTCCATAATTTGTTTTCTTCTTATAATGGCATTCCCTCCTATTGTTGTCAATACTTGCATAACATTATTTTTTTTGTTGACAAAAACAAGTAGAAGTATTTATATTAAAAAGGAGGAAAAATATTCATCAAAACAAAGATAAAGTCAAAATTAGGCCCTTTTCCTGAGTATCCAACATCAAACTATAAAGAGTTTGCAGATCTTCAAAATTTGAACACTTACACCTATCTTCCATCTTATACATCATGAACTTATATTGCCTTACGGAATGTCCTAACAAAACTATATAAGAGCACAACATATAAACTTTAGAAATGGAATTACCATGGAACCTGATCTTCTAATTTCAACTACTGAGACTTGGAGAAAGAACCCTCAACAACATCTCTTTCTTTCAATTACTATTGCAGAGTTCCAATTTCTTTCTTTAAAGATGCCATTTTGTCCTTCATTGCTTCATATTACTCCTTCTGCATATCAAATTAGTATTTTAACAAGTCCGTGTGGAGTAAAAATTCCCTTCTTTCATTCATTCTGTGTTGTTCTTCCTCTTCTTGCCACTTTTCACGTCGACGTTCCCTAAATCTAAGATACCGCCCAAGCCATTGAAATTTGCATCTGAGCCGTCGAAAGCTGCGAGATATCCAGTGAAATCCATGCTCTATACAACAATAAGGTTCGTCCAACCCACTATCACTATCCATTTCATCACCAACGGAGAATTTCCCATCAACGTTTCCCAAGTCAAGAACTAAATTGTAGAAATAAAACCTAAATTTTATTACACTACTGTGGGAGGTAACTTGACGATGAAGAGAAAGCGCCCATGACCCAATTTAATGAAAGAGGAGGGGCTAAGGTAATGATTGTGAGAAAAACCCGTATCAATCCAAATCCATCCCAATTAATGTCTGAGCATCCATATTTGGTTATTCCATACTTACACCTCAAATATTTGACAAACGCCACTCTGAAACTGCTCAAAGCTAATTGAAGCCACTTGTGAGAAGAAGGGTTGGAGTAGAAATTATACGTCATTCCATCTTGACATGACACATTGTTAATTGATCGCTCCTGAACTATAATTATGGAATATCTTGGCCACCTTNAATACATGTTAAAATAGATTCTCTATGACTATGTAACAAAATACAAAAGCAATACATGTTAAAATAGATTCTCTATGACTATGTAACAAAATACAAAAGCAATACATGTTAAAATAGATTCCAATGACATGTCATGGCAATTGTACAAAAATATATTTTATTTCTTTCTTTCCCTAAATGACATGAATGGACTCTTGAACTCTTGAAAAAATACAAAAGAAATACATGTTAAATAGATTTCAATGGCATTGCCATGGCATATGGTTTGTACAAACATAATAATATTCTCTTTCTTTCTTTCACTATATTACATGAATAAAGTCTTGAAAAAATACCAAAGCAATACATGTTAATATAGATTCCAATGGCATTTCCATATCATATGGTTGTACAAAGGTATTTTTTATTTCTTTCTTTCCCTTTCTTTCCATTTCTTTCCCTAGATTACATCAATTAACTTATTGATCATGTACTAAAATGAAAAAAGAAATAAATGTCAATATAGATTCCAATGGAATTGCCATATCATATCGATTGCTATCCATTAGGGTGTCTTTCTCTTTTTCATCTTAGAAACTTCTATCCAATCTCCTTGTTGCTCTTGTTATGGTGTTGTTGATTTGACAGTTCTCCATCTTCTAGTTTTGTTGTGCTTTGATCTTCCAATTCTTGGAGGGATCCCTTATTGTTTAGAGATATATTGTCCTAATCCTCTTCCATTGCCACATTGATGCAACTTTCTCTTACCTTTTCAGAGGAGGGACAAGCTCTTTCTTGTGGTTTGTCTCTCAAGATCTGCAACTTCCTTTGGACCTGGAGTTCTCAGGATCTACAACTTCCTTTATACATGGAGCTTACAACCATGTTATTGGACATGTGTTGTACTCTTTGTAGATTCCTAGAGCAAAGGGGGTTTGTTTTTGGTCCATTTGGGTATGTTTTCATCCCATGGTACTCTTTGTAGGTTCCTAGAGCAAAATTAATGGTGAGTTTGAGCATGTTTTCCTCAAAAGACTCATGAATTTGACATAGTTTTGATAGAGAAATATTTACTAACATGATTCCAAACACCCTTTTGATTTAATCATCCAATGATCTCTTTATATAATATAAAAATAAAACCTTATATTTGGAGCCAAGTGAGCCTGTAGATTACAAACAAATAAATCAGATTTGTTGCATGAATTAAGTAGGGGTTAGCATAACCAAGATTAAATTGAAAAAATGACTTTAAACTTCATAAATACAAGTTACTAGTCAAAGGAATTCGCCAATACAAATTATTAACACCTAAATCATCCAGTCAACCGTAGAGTTGACAACAACACACAAGTTAGAGAACACTCATGAAACAACAAAATCTAGTGTATGCATAAGGGCATAAACAATGTATAATCAACTAATTGATACACTATTTATTCAACTATTTTTAAGATTATTTTAATAATATTAAAAACAACATATTTCAAAATACACACTTGCTCGAGCTTCTCTTAGTTTTGAAAGTACTTATCTTCTACTGGACAATACCAATCATGAAAAGGTGGAAGTTATTTCTGCACCGCCCCACCCCCCCCCTTCACATCACTCTCAATTCCCCATACCCAATCTATCTATCTTAAGGATGAGTATATGACTCTTCACTCAATCTCGAATTAAATAATAAGCTAAAAATGTACTTGAATCGACGAGCAAGGTCATTCAAGGAAATGATCAATTTGTTGTAGTAGCACAAGCTAGAAAGAACCTATAGTAAAATATTCATTTTACTATCCATATTTATCATCCTTTTATCCATTTTCCGCAATTGTTTCTCTTAATGAAGGACCTTCTTGTAGTAGTTAAACCCCTTCTTAAAAGTATTTATCTAAAATCTTGAGATTAACAAATATCCCAACTCCTTGTAATATTGTTTAATAATCTATTTGTATGTATTTGTATAATAAACCTTTGTTAAATACCTTTAGATGTATAGAAAAGACAAAAAAATATTAATATAAAATTACTCTTAATCTCATTATATATATATATATTCCGCTAGTTCTACTAGTGTCCTTTTATATATATATTCCTTTCCCTAGTTTTAATGGTATCCTCCTGAGATCACCTCTTAGTTCATAGATAAAATCTCTTTTGTGTCCCTAAAAACTAATAATCATGTTCACATTGAGGAGGTGGATATCGGGGTTGTAAACAACATTATATCGCTAATTATAATGTGATGTATTGGCCTTTAATGTACTAGGTAAAACAACCAAAGCTAAAATATATTTGGACTAGAGATTAAGTGATTTTAATGTACTTGGTATCATAACCAAAGATAATATATATTTGGACTTTACTTTCAACCTATTCTTATCTTGAGGAGAGATCAAGGGATTTTCCCATAGGTTATAGATTTTTTGATAATGACTTTTGTTGATCAACCTTATGCTATGCTCTCGAGCAATGTTGGATTAAAGCTTTGGGAGGTTTCATTAGTAATTAAGGGATACTTATGATGGTTCCATATAAGAATTCCATGTAAAGAGTACAAAGAACCAAAATATTATATCTATATTAAGGAACTTAATACCAACGATAAATACCACTTTTGATTCAGAGTGAGATAGGAACACACACTATTTTGGATTTTGAAGAGTGAGATAGGAACATGCACCATTTTGGATTTTGAGGACTTTCAAGGTATTTTGGATTTTGAGGACTTGCCTCCTCTTATAAGCAAGCAGAGGGTAAATAACATCCTGAATTCTTTATTATGTACTTTGATGGAGTCCTTATTGTGTCTAAATCATGTCATATAAAACCTTTATTAATTAAGATAAAGTTTGAGTGCACTAATAACATTTTAGAGCATGAATCCCTTATCACTGACCTTCGGTAATCCTTGGAACTCAAAATTAAACTACTTGTTGTTTGTAGAGATGAAAAAACCATTACCAATTAGGTTTAGGCATAGTATTATATAAGAAATGGTAATTTGAAATATATAAACATCAAGTTTGAGGCTTATTAACATATTTGAATCATATTCCATTGCAAATGTAACTAGGGAACTCAATCAACTCCTGACTCGTTAGAAAATTCTGAGCCACTTTTCAATCTCAATCCACAAATTTCAAGAAGTTTATTGAAAGTGGAAGTTTTGTTTAGGCATTCAATCCATGATAACAAATAGTATTAGCAAGTTTTCATCTATGATGAGAAGATTCTTCATTTAATCTAGATTGTTGATTTTTCAGAGAAAAAAAGACCATACTTTTGTTATTTCAAAGAAATAAAAAAGTACATAGCGTTAACCGAGAGAAAAAAAAGTGTCTCTAAACAAGTTGCTCAAAAACACAAAATTGTTCATCACTTGACAATCAAAGACATATTACAAATTGTTTCTCAGTGCCTCAACCTCATGAGCATCAAGAGCCTCTCATCACTTTATTTTCCTCTATAACTTTACTCTCCCTTTGCAATGCTCTTCTAAGGTTTACCACCATAATAATATTTAGGAATTAGGGCCAAATCAATGTACAGTCTACCCTTTGACATTCACCAAGTCCCCCTCTAGTAACAATGGGAAATTAAGTTCTATCATCACTATTTACAATTCAAAGAGGATTGATATTTGTTGATTGTCATTGCAATGAAGAGGAAAGTATTTTAACAAATAGGGAAAGAGAACACATTATTAAGTGAATAGATATGCAAAGGTCAATGAGTCTAGTTGGATGTTAGGTTGTCAACATATAGAAACACTAAGGATAATGTAGACAATGTTTGTCGTAGTGGTTTATAATAAGCATGAGTGGGGATAAACCAATAATTCTGGCCACTCATGAGACCATTATATATAGTGTCACAACTAAGAAGGGGGGTGATTTGTTGGTCCTACCATGATCATTATAAGGAGACTCGTAGAAAGGTTCAACTAACTTGTTTTATAATAATTACACAATCATTTCCCATAATACATTCTATCCATAATGACAAAATATAGATCACAAGTATCCCCACCCCACATCACTTAATGTCATTTGATGTGATTGATAATCTATTCATTGGTCTAATCCTCAACACCGTCTAAGTATCTAAATTGTTGCCTTGTTCCCTCTCATCTGCCTTAGTGGAATTAGCACCAAATCTCCCTAATCTTTCACCTGGACAAGAAAATTATTAACTAGTGTTAACAAACAACCTCTCTCATTTCCCCTATTATTGTTGCAACCTTAGGTATTCAATTGCACGTCTCTTATGCTGGAATTTCTTGATCCCTTTGGCCCCACTCCTTAACAAGGATCTCTTCTCCCTTGGCAATATTTGCTCTTATGTTTGCTAAGCAATCTACAACTCGTATTTTTTTCTTTGTGTTTCAGAATTTTATTTCCTCAAAGACGTTCAAGATTTCAACAACTCTTCTATAGTCTTTACCGATCTCCAAGTTGTTGATTCCTATGCATTATGGTGTTCCACACTAGTTAACCATAATTGCCTAATAATCAACTTTGAGTCACCTTCAATGACTCAAAGGCTTCATGCTCAATTGCACTATGATGGATAGCGCTTTAGAAAGTGACATTGCTTCAAGAAAATTGTTTGTAGCTTCTCTTATCTTTTGGCCATAGCTAGTGATTGTTCATCATTCAAGTCCTTGATGATTCCATTTATTCCAAAGCTACACAAGCTCATTTGAGAGGCCTCATCAAAGTTTGATTTGACAAAGGAGTGTTGTATGACAAAAAATTATCTTAGATCTCACTCTCTCTAGGCCTTATATTCCTTGTGAAGATCTTCTAAAGAGATGTCCCAAGCCTCAACATTTCCTTGCTATTAGGAGGAATTTCTAAGTCTTTTGCCTTCCCCTTTTTATCGCAATGTTTACATATATGTTCCTAGATGCTAGTGGTTTGATTGACAACACTCCTTTGAGAGGCCTTCCCCTTTTTATCGCAATGTTTACATATATGTTCCTAGATATCTTAGATGTTAGTGGTTTGATTGAGTATTCCTTTGTATCCATATATTCCAAATAACAACCACTGAATTATTACCGCATTCCTTCCATGGTCTTTGATTGGAAATTTCATCTATCACATTTTCTAAAAAATGTTCAATTGTGAGTTTCTTCATATTTAAAGATGCAACATTTCCCAATTTTGTGCCATTAGGCACCACAAAATTAGATGGCTTATGGTTTAGCACATTTCTCATTTGGAGGGCCCTATAAAACTCGTTTTACAAAGGTTTTGCCAAGATAGAATGCTCCACGAGGAATAATCCAAAGGAAAGTGGAAATCTTTGATTTTGAGTCAAGGCTCGTGATTTTTGCCCACTATCTTGTGCATTATCTTATCCCTACCTTTCAAGTTTTCTATAGTGATTAGATTGTGATGTGCCCTCTTCACTAAGTAGGTACCCAATTCAACTCCTAAAATTCATGTTCTTTTGCCTTATGCATGGTGCACTTTTTTGTGTTCCTAAAATTCATGCTCTTCTTCGTCATACATGAGAATTTTGTGTTCTTTGAAATTTTTAAGAGACTAGATCTTAAGGGATTCCATTTTTTAGCATTATTTATCCTTTCTCCTACCAAGCTAGCATGTCTCTAGTGTTGGGTTACATGGATCAATGTATTTAATCAAAATGGAAGTTTGCTTCCCTCATGTCCACCTTAGAACTAAGGGATTCGTATTGCTCCCCAACATGATCCTAAAATAAGGCATTCTCCATGTCTTATTTTCTAAAATTTGTTTCCCTACACAACCTTCCTCCATTGTTCTAAATAAATAATCCAGGGAATGAACTTTGACTTGGAACTCTCACCTTGTAGCATTTAGTGTGTTTTTCTTTCCTTGGCTCAAAGTGTATATTTTTCATTAAACCACTACCATGTCATTTTTCTATATAGGGCCAAAATTAAATATTTTAACATATTAAGCCCCACCCTACTACATTTCGAGGTGCAAATATCTTCCCATGTTGCCAAGGGCCAAATTCTTTCGAGATTCTCTGTTACTAGATGTCATGGCTTATCTTCTCGATTTCAGATGTCATGCCCTCTTCCATTATAGCATCATACACATATTCCATCTATCCCTCCATTTGTATTCCACAATTGTAGGCACCTTTCAAATATTTATTTTTTTGTTGGAGAATGCACATTTTGGATTCCCTTTTGTGTTGGATCACCATCACCAATTTGTAATATTTTTTTTGAAAGTTTGTGTTGATTATCCATATTGATATGCACAAAAGGGGATGTTGTCTAGTCTAGAGATGGATTGAAGTTGGGGTGTAATAGTCCAATGATCGAAATTTTCCATTTTTAGTGTGAAGGATTCCAATAAGCGTGTACATTTTGGATCCCTTTTGTGTTGGATCACCACAACCAATTCTTAATTTGTTTTTCAATGTTTGGGTGGATTATCCATATTGGTCTACAGTTAAAGGGGATGTTGTCTAATCTAGAGTTGGATTGAAGTTAGGGTGTGATAGTTCAATGATTGAAATATGCCCCTTTTAGTGTGAAGAATTCCACTAAGTGGTTAGTGCCAACAACAACAAAAATGATTCCCTTATCTAGATTGTATATAAACTTTTCAAAACTCAAAAATTTCCCATCCGTCAACTCTTACAGGTTATATCCCCTTTTCTCCTGGAAAATAATAATTATGTCGAAGCCTCCCCCTATCACCCATGCCTACTCTAAATCATTACAACCTTCACATATTGTTCAATGTAAATAATCCCTTAGCAAATGAACTTTGATTTGGAACCCTTGCCATGGAATAGTTGGTGTGTTTTTCTTTCCTTGGGCCACATGTGTATATTTTTTGCTAAGCCACTACCATGTCATTTTTCTATACAAGACCAAAATTAAATACTTTAACTTGTTAAGCCCTAACCCTCCTACATTTTGAGGGTACAAATATCTTCCATTATTGCAAAAAGCCAAATTCTTTCCAAATTAACTCTTTACTAGAGGGAAATCCTTCTTAATTTCCATATGACATGCCCTCTTCCATCATAGCATCATACACAAATTCCCTCCCTCCCTCCATTTGTATTCTCTACTTAAAGATGTTCTCAAAGACATTATTATTCCACAATTTTAAGCACCTTTCCAGGAAAGGACCTTTTTTTTGTTGAAACATGTACATTTTGAATTCCCTTTTTATGTTAGATCAATATGACCATTTTTTATGTTTTTTTTTAAGTTTGGGTGTATTTATCCATATTGATTTGCACTTCAAAAGGATGTCGTTAAGAGTGGGATTGAAGTTGGCATATGATAGTACAATGATTAAAATTTGCCCCCTTCAATGCAAAGGATTCCACTAAGTTGTTATTGTCAACAACAACAAAATGTTCCACTTACCTAGATTCTATAAAACCTTTTATGCAATTAGAAAATTTCCTAAAGGGAAAACTATCCAATCTTAGGGTTTTATCTCTACTAAGTCAACTCTTAAGTTCCATCACCTTCTCATTGAAAATAATAATTATATCGAAGCCTCCCACTATAGCCCATGCCTTCTCTAAATCATTTCCTTTGTATATAAGGGATTTCCATCATCATGCCTTCTCTAAATCATTTCCTTTGTATATAAGGGATTTCCATCATCCATTTTTTTGTTTACTTCAATGGAGGCAAACACATTTGTCTAAAACCCTCTAAGAGGTTTGTAGTTTTGTGGAAGGACATTGATAAACAACGTCTTCCTCCCTCCCCATTTCCCATCTATATCAAGGATCCCATAAAATACAAATTCCACTTTGAAAATCTCATCTTGCATTATTAATGAGGCATCCACGCCATCTCCATAATATCATTTGGTTTTGCTAACTCTTCTTCACCGTATTTGATTTCTAACAAGATCTTTCATTTAAGCAACCTTCTTTCGCCTAGGGTATTAAGCCCCCACATTCCATGAGACGTGAGTTATCAATGAAGATGATGGTTATTGTCCCCTAAGATCGGAAAGGTCTATTGAACAAATAAAGTCAAACAAACTATTATATTCTTCAAAATATCATTTCCATTCTTGAACATAGTCTTTAATGAAAGGGACAAGGTCTTTTGGTTTTCGTAAGGCAAGAGATCCTAAAGAGTAATTGAGTTATGAAATTGGGTAAACTTTTGTCTCGTATTATTAGGGGTAAAGTAAGTGAAAAGAAAGTGATGTTCATCCTCAACCTCCTTTGTATCACAGTATCATAATTAGTTGTTGACCCTCAATGTTTAAATGTTCTTGATTTAGTTTCTTGGCTTCTTAAACATGATTAGATATACTCTATTTCAATTTTGTTTAAATGTTCTTGATTTAGTTTCTTGGCTTCTCATGATTAGATATACTCTATTTCCAATTACTTGGGAAGATTATTACTTTCACGAATTCCCATTTTCACTCCCAAAAGATTATTCCATACTTCTAGGAATTCCCTTTTTCAAAAGATTATTCCATACTTCTAGGAATTCCCGTTTTCGCTTGCTTTGAATTCCCATTTTCACTCCCAAAGATTATTCCATACTTCTAGGAATTCCCGTTTTCGCTTGCTTTGAATTCCCATTTTCACTCCCAAAGATTATTCCATACTTGTAGGAATTCCCTTTTTCACTTGCTTTTTCATCAAATTGCACTAAAATCTTCCAATTTTTATTTAGGTTGGGCCTCCAAAGTCACTTGATCATATTGTATTGCCATAAAATGTAAATATGTTGCTACATGACCTTATCTCTTAACAATCTCAATCTTTAACCATCTTCCATACATTGGTTTGCTTTATTTTGTTACCAATCCTCTTTTGTCCTCGCCTTGTTTATCCTTCAAGCCTTACTCCTCTTAGGGATATTCCTAGTCCCCTAGGACTACATTTCCTTCAAATTAATTTCTAGATTAAAAAATATAGTTTATTCCCTACGCATGTTGCTTCATTCAATGAGGGTTCAAATCTTGATACAATGTTTCCACAATTGATTGTCCAAAGGAGGAGGGCACTTTCATAGGGCTCTCTGAAATATGCTTTACCTTCATTTTGTAATCTTTATTTTAGGGAGTTTGGGTTTTAGAATTTTTGTTTGTTCCCACTTATTGTCCTCCCACCTTTTCATGTTTCATGCTTGATGCCTTCTAAACATTGTTTCTTCTTTGGTTTCCTTTTGATTCCATGCACAGACTCTCATCAATGTTCATCAATGTCCATGAACTTGGCAAGTATCACACCAAAAAGGGTTCGTTCTTAATCTATGTTTATACACCCTCAATGCCCCAATAACCCAAGATGAAGGATTTCAACATGGATTTGGACTTATTAGGATGCTTAATCTACCATATAATATATATTGCTTGGTTTTGGTGAATTGTGAGATTTTGATTAAAAAAAACCTAATGTGTCCTCTAAAGTCTCTTTATACAAAAACTCCATGGACAATAAGTAGAAGTAAATCCATTCAAATTGCCTTGGAGAACTCCTCCTGTGTGAGGTCAAACCTTTCTAATTAATATCTCATATGATCCATGAAATATCTTAAAAAATGAATGAAAGCTTGAATGATTTGGTCTCAATCCTCCTCAAGTGTGTGAAAATAACAATGAAGAAGCCCCTGGAACCTAACTTAATATCTCATATGCTCCACGAAAGGGCTTAAAAAGTGAATGCATGCTTAGAATGATTTGGTCTCAACCCTCAATTGCGTGCAATAACAATGAAGAAGCCCTTGGAACATAGCTTAATATCCATCAAACCTCACTTCACAATGATTTGTTACATTGATTTGATACACTACCTTGGTGTATGATAACCACGACTCAAAAAAAGACAAATTATTGCATATTATTTGATGTATTCTATTACAGTGTGAGGCAATGATCTCTAGTCTCAAGCTACCTTGAATCTTGTTCAAACCTTTTAAGTGCTTCAAGTTTATGCTTGGCTTGCGCTTTGGCGAACACTTTGTTGTAGTTTCATTAGGCTCTGCTACTACTTTCTTGTAAGACATTTCAGAGGCCCCTCCTGCCCTTCTTGATTGGGAGGCCATTAGCGAGCATCGCCTACAACTATAAAAAAATCCGACACCCTGTCAAAACCCTACCTCATACTCAACCCTTCAAAAATTTAATACAATAATTGTTTAGTGCATCATACATAGAAGGAAAATGCACATGAACCAATTGTTCAGTTTTTTATTATTTTAATATGGCCTCTAATTTTACCAAGCAAATTCAAAAAGGAAAATGAGAGTGGCTATGAAGCCAACAAACCTGCCATCATTTAATCAAATCATTGGAGGAGCCATCACTACAAGAGTCATCCGCAAACAAACAAGCGGAGGTGGGGAATTAATAATGGCATCTTTCCAGTTGCATTCAGTCCCTTCCCCCAATTATTGGTACTCTATTTCTTTCACGATACTGGAAACCATGCATACATATTAAGGACCATTAATTTGTAATATTTGTCTTTTATATGTTGCATTGTGGCCTTTAATGGATACTTTGTTTACTTCAAAGGGCATTTGATAAAATGATTGATAGTGAAGGAAGTGGTGACCTACTTTGTGTTGTGTTATGACTTTTTCTAGTTGCAAAGATCGCCCTCTATGAGCATTTATTGTTATTAATGAAAACTTTTTTCATGAGATGCTTCTTATCACAATCAGGCGAGCATGCTCTTCACCAATCTTCCAATATTTCTAATATTAGAATGAATGGAAGTGCAATTAACTTGAGATGCTTCCTCTTATCACAATGAGATGAGCATGCTCTTCACCAATCTAATAACATTTTATTAACACTATAATGTGTAGTTGACTTTCGAGGAAGATCCCTTTGTCGAGTATGCTAGAGGGGGCAGGCATATACTCCACCAATGTCAAATGCGACTTGCACATAGCCGCAAGAACTTGAGCGGGATGACACACGACACTATGGCCGGAGCTTTGTCTCTCGTAAAACCTAGCCCAACAGCACAACCACAGTGACCCACAAACAGCTAGCATGTCCCTTGGGAACCATAGTGACCCACAAATAGCAAACATGCCCCTTGGGAATTGAAATTTGTTAGGGGGTATTCCCACCCTCGCCTCACCAACCAACCAAGCCTGCTCATTCAACAAAAGCTACTTTCAATTTGACAAAGAAACACGCATTGTTCTAAATTAATAATAATGGGACAAAGTTGATGCCCACATAACATGGTTACGGATGATATTGCAATATTGTTTCACCTGCCATTTTTGCAGTTCTTCAATTTCCTTGGGCTTAATTTATAGGCAATTATAACTTCACTGGAAGCTCGTGTCTAGGAATGATATTTCTTTGCATTTTGAGAAATACATGAGTGATGGTTGCTTGTATGTTTCAAAATTACTTTTAGCTTTCCATTGAAATGTGTAGAATGAAACAATTAAAGGCAACTTTGCCTCTTAAAACAATTTGCAGATCGGCTCAATCCAGGAAACATAAACCCAACCATGAAAGAGGGCATTCTGGAAAAAATGCAGAAACCAGGACCATTGTTACGAATGGTCATATTTCCATAAATAACAGGATTGCATATACAAATCGATCAGAAAATATACTTACCTTTAGGGTATTATTCTATAATGAATGCATTGTCCTTAGCTGTTTCTCAAGAAAGCAAATTGGTTTATTTAGTGCCGAGTAACCCCAGGTCAATAATCAAACAATTCTGAAGTTAGTTAAAATGTTGCGATCTCGATAGTTTTAAGGCGGTATTGGATCAAATCTATGAATATACACGACACTCCCAAGGCCTCTACTACAAGGATATCAAAACTAATGTCGGAGATATTATACAACCTATATCATGATCGTTGCTAGTGCCCCTTGTATATTCTTCAACTTTCTATGATCCCATAAACACAGCTTATATATCAAAAATTTATGGCCACTTGTGTAGATTGAATTTGATACCTCCAATAGCTAGTTGAAGGAGCAAATGGCGTGGATGATATCCTGAAAGCTATATGGTCGCAGGACACATTTTGGTTATAGATAATGAGAGGAACAGAGGTCAATTAAAACTTTCAAGCAGGGGAATGCTTGAATAAATCAAATTTTATACACTTCAGAAATTCTATCTCGACCTTTCAACCCAAGGGAGAGGACTGATCTCAAAAAATGATTGGCCGTATGAAAGGAAACAACGCTACATGTGTGGATTTTAGCTATAAGTTGGAGATTATTTCTAAAGTTTTAACTCAAGTTATTTCTCCATCATGATTCTGTCATCAGTCCACTTCTGAACATTCGTGGACACCGATGTGTTTTTCCTTCATTCTTGCAGTATTTTGTTACTAAGCACGCAGGGAGTACACACTTGAATTAAAGATGCACATCTAGTTTCTTGATCATGACACACTCATCAGACCTGCTGACTGCCGTAGTTCATGTGAATATTAATATGATTTACTCTTTACTCTTCCAGTATTTGATTCTAAAGCAGAGAGAGAGAGAGAGGGTTATCTATGGAATCAAAGAGATCTTTGCTGAAGTTCCTCTGTGTGACTATGTGACCAAAAGATGGACAATGGCAAAGATAAACATCTTATATTTTGTTTCTACAGAAGAGAGAGGAATTAAAGAGATAATCACTACAGTTCATCTTTGTGACTGGCACAACGAGGGCCAATCAACCAAAATTCATGAGACATCAACATTAAACCAGCCATGAAAACTCGTTCTCCTATGCCATAGCTTTCCAAGTTAAATTGGTGCTTATCACTGACGACATGTGTTGCAATGACTTAAAGAACCTCAAAACCAATATTCATACAGTAATGTAATCTGTTACAGAGCAGCTTAACTTCTTAGTTCTGGGAACCAAACAAGTCTCTATGAGAATATGTACACTGCAAGCAAAAGCCTGAATTGCCTCCAAGTAGAAAAATGAGAACCAAAGCAAGGTTCAGTTTCTATAGCTTTCATGTTAAAACCACAGGACCGTGAGCAGATAGATTATTTTACAAATTTGAGCAATATTTCTGAGTTCTGACTATGTCAAAAGTAAAATGAAACTCAAGTGCAGTTTCTGCCTTGCACATAGGAATTTCAGAAAACTAGTACCACAAGCTATGTGAGAATAAAGCTAATTATCTTTGATCATAACAAGTCTGGGCGTTTAATGGAAACAAACCACAAAAACAAGATAGTTGTACAAAAGGATGAATGATCCCAAGCTAAATTCAAAAATATATTTGATAAACTCTTTTGGAACAATAAGACATCAAATGTAACACCCCTGGCCCAGATTAGAACAGATATT
>NWUY0300000365.1:6909-32613 GCA_004151065.3 Larix sibirica
CCACAGATTATCAGATGAGAGTATACGCCAGCCCACCTTTGCCGCAAGTGAGGTTGCGAACGAGTGTACATGTTTGAGGCCCCAGCCCCCCAGTGATTTCGGCATTGCAAGACGTTCCCAGCTTACCTAGGGTGCAGTGAGGTGGTCCGAGTGGCCTGACCAAAGAAAGTGGAAGCAAAGTTTTCAGGATTTTTCCCTAATGCCTTTTGGAATCCATGCCAATGACATCCAATATACCGGGATGGCTTCGAGAACAGATTTAATGAGAACCAGTTGACCTGCTCTGGAGAGCCATCGATGGCTCCAGTTCAATAGCCTTTTCTCAAGTTTTGCAATAATCCATGTCCAATCACACATCTTGTAACCATTTGGATTCAAGTGAAAACCCAGATACTTTAAGCCATCATCAAGAATAAGAACTTCAAAAGGGAAGAGGGTGAGATACCTTTGTTGTTCATCAGTAGTCATTCTGTAGAGTGTAATAGAGGATTTGTTGATGTTTATAACCATTCCCATGGCGTCCTGAAAAAGTGTGAGAATGGTGTCCATTTGTTTAGTGTCCCCGGGAGAACCATCGCAGAATATTAGTATGTCATCCACAAAAAGTAGATGAGTGAGCCAAAGGTTGTTGGAGATGCGTAGACCCTGGAAAGTGCCCTGTATTTTTGCAGCAATAATGGCCCGGCTGAGGCCCTCAGCCACCAGTAGGAAGAGTAGTGGAGATAAAGGGAAGTCCTGTCATAATCCTCGCTCAGCACAAAAGAATGGTGAAGGTGATCCATTGATGAGAACAACGAAAGAGGCTGTTGTGATGCAACTCATAGTCCAATTTATGAAAGCATAGTCAAGACCCAGGTGAGTCATTAGAAGCCGTAGATAAAGCCAGCTGACTCTATCGAATGCCTTTGAGAGATCAATTTTAATAATAGATCCCTTGATGCCCTTTAGCTTTTGAGAATGCAAGCCTTCCTATGCGACCCCAATAGCTTTGTGTATCTGTCGCCCCTCCAGGAAGCCAAATTGTTCCAAAGTTATAAAGTTTGAGAGAACAACTTTAAGTCTTTTAGCCATGATCTTTGCCACAACCTTGTAGGTGATGTTGTAGAGAGAGATGGGGCGAAACACATCCATGGTGTCCGGTTTGTCAGCCTTAGGTATAAGAGAAATGAAAGTGGCATTTAATGGTGGATGTATATGGCCCCCAAGTCTAGATTCCTCAACCAGTTGCAAAAGATCGTTGCCAATGGTGTCAAAGTATTCAAGCAATAATTCAATGATCCAACCATCCGGACTCGGATTCTTATCCTTTTGAAAACTATGTAGGGTAGACTTGAGCTCCTCCTCAGAGATCTCCTCCATGAGATTCTGATTATCAAGTTCAGTGACTGCTACCGGGAAGTACTGTGAGAGTCGAATAACTTCAGCGATGTTTGCACCACGAGTGGCAGAAAACAAAGATTTGAAGTGTGTGGTGCGCAGAGTGGCCAAATCCTCAAAAGAGGATACTGTCTCACCTTGAGGGTTTTTGAGATCCCAAATAGTGTTTTGCGCCTTCCGTCCTTTTGCAAATGCTTCAAAGAATTTTGTATTCTCATTGCCACTTTCAAGCCAAATGGCTCTGCTTTTTAGTCTCCAGGCAGCTTCCTGATCAGAGAGAATTTTTTTCAGGGTGCTTTCCAGAGATCTAAGTGTGGCGATGGTGTCCGCTGTGAGGTAACCGCCCCCCTCCGAATCTTGAAAGTCATCCAAAGCCCGTTCAATCCAAGAGAGCTCCAAAGTGTCACTCTTATGCTTTTTGTGTGCCCAGTCCTTCAAAAGAGATTTTAGGCATGAAATATTTTTGACAAAGTATGGAGCAGTGAAGGAACCCGAACCTGGTTGAAAAGGTATCCAATAATTTTTTATAATGTTTGCAACCTCCACGTCCTTTAGCCAAGAAAAACATAATTTGAAAGGGCTGGGAGGTTTGGAAGTATTGCCCAAAATATCCAAGCAGATAGGCAGATGGTCAGAGATGCCTCTAGATTCAACCCATTGACGAATCCTGTAGGGTTGTTGCAAAAGGTCCTCTGCCAATAGAAAACGATCTAGCCTCTTAGATATCCATCCCTCCCCGATTCTGTGATTGTTCCAAGTTGGTTTCAGGGTGGGAGGTTGAAGATCAATAAGATGTGTGTCTTGTAAAAGAGTGTCAAAGTATCCAGCAACAGTATCCCCCTGTGCAAGAGGGCCCCAAATCTCATGAGTGCCAAGAGTGAAATTCATATCTCCACCAATGATCAGCTCGACACCAGAGCAGAGAGTATTTTGTCTAAAAGAGTCCCAGAAAGCCTCATGGTCCAGGTAGGGACCATAAATGTTAACGACCCTGAAAGTCCTGTTGAGATCAGCAAGGTCTAGGTCCAAACCCATTCCGGAGGGGAAGCCCCAGGAATTGAGAGCTTTTGTCGAGGATTTTTCCATCCAGTAGCAAGACCCCCAGAGAGTCCATGCGTGCTAATAGAAGCAAAATCATAAATAGGGAAAAGAGTGGCGAGAGATGCCTGAACATCTGCTTCAGAGCCCATAGTTGCTTGTAACAAAAATATGTCAGGCTGATGTGAGACAATCAGCCTGCGGAGGGCAAGTTTTTTAGGTTTACTTGCCAAACCCCGACAGTTGAAGGAGAGTAGTTTCATGGGTTAACCCCTGAAAGGGCCCGCACTGCTCTAAGTGCCCTATCAATAGTTTTTTGTTTACCATCCCCTAAGTCCAAGATTGCCTGATGTTGAGCTCAGGGAAAAAATGTAGGTCGACCCCGACCACGGGTGTGTTTACGAGGTAAGGGGTTTTGGCCCAGTCCAGTGCCAATAGGAAGAGAGGTGGTGAGGATAGGGATATTGCGGGTGCGCAGATGAAAACGAATGGGAGGCGAGGGGTCAATCTTCACCGTGGTGGGTGGCATGGAGAAATCCAAGTACGAAGAAAGGGTAGGGGAGGTAGTAGGGGGAGACAATGTGGGGATGGGTGCGAGAGTCCCAAGGGAAAGCAAATCAACATGCGTGTCTAGAGTTGTAGAGAGTACTTGTGAGGAGGGGAGTGGGTGACAAACAGGGGGAGTGGTAACAGAAATTCCATCTAGATTCAAAGAGTTAAGAGACGATTCAACAGTAGAGTATAGAGAGAAAAAGTTTTCATGCGTACCCGAGGGAGGAAGGGTATCAGTGGGTGCAGAGAGATCCAGCGGTAAATTAGAATCCCCTGCCAAGGAGTCCACAACATGCACAGGGTTGGATGCCCGTCCATCCATAGTCTCTAGACGTTCCTCTGCAGCTTGTGCACCGAACGAAATACCCATGTCTGCAACCATCCTACAAGCTTTTGACAAACCAGCTCTAGCCACTAGGTCCGATCCATCCAACCGTTTGCGAGTGTTGTCCGATTTAATATGAAAAGGAAGCTTATAGTATTTAGCAAGGTACCCACAGCCATGGCACCGGTGGCAGTGGAAAGGGATACCCTCATAGTCAATTTTTTGAATACATAGAGCCTGTCCCCAAGTGAAGGCGAGTTCAACATGTAACCCTTCTCGCACATTGATGGAGACCAAAATGCGCACTACCGAGAATTTTCGAGTTTGCAAGAAAGACATGTCTGCATCAATGAATGCGCCCAGGACATTTCCAATGTCCCGAAAAGAATTCAGATTCCAGAATTCCCATGGTAATCCTGGAAGGAAAACCCAGATGGGGATAACATCAAACTTCTTAGTATCAACATCAAACATTGGAGACCGGCATTTGAAGAGTATAGGCATGTTTCCCATGTTCCAGTTTGATATGAGAACCCGGCCCGCGTCCTCGTGGTAGTTGAATGTGAAAATGAACCAACCCCGGGAGAGGACCATGACAACAGCTTTGTAGGCAAACAGATGTGACCAATTTTTGGAGACCCATTGATCTAGAAAGTCTAAGGTTGGGTACTTACCCCGAGCCCGTCCCACGAGCATCGTCTCAGCCATGTTGAGTGATTTCGCCATAGAAACATCCTTGCCACAAATGAGGTTGATAGTGTTCCGGGCATTTTTCAAGAAATTCCCTTTTTGTTTCCTCTTAGGTGAGATTTCACGAGAGAACAGAGGGGAAGTTTGTGTGCCCTGAGCCACAATATAAACATGAGGGTTTACAAAACCCTGTGACGCTGGAGAGCGTATAAGAGAGGCGATGAAATCCTCAGAAGTAGAAGTGAGCAAGACCTCAACAGGTGGAGATGTGGAGGACATAGATGTAGACAGATCACGAAAAGGCCAAACAGTCGGTGGAAGGTTCGCGAGGAAGAAAGGGTACAGCGTCCATCCTTCATTGGAAAGTTCAGAATGTATAATAGTGGAGTCCACAGGGAAAGTAACACCCAGGTGGTAGAGCACAGGGGGTTGGAAGAGTGAAAAAGGGGCACCCCTAATATTCGGTGGTAACGACCGGGCAGCAAATGTCTCACTGGTGATAGATCCGGCAATCGACAATAACAAAGTGTCAAGGAGGGTAAGTGCAGCCATCATTATATCCCCCCAGGTGTCATGAGTCCATTAGGAAAAAGTCCAGGTGACCACAGAGAGCTGCTACCCAACGAGTTTACCGCTGTATCCCTGTCAAGAAAATGCTGCAGTTTATGATCCCAAGAGTGGTAAAAAATAGAATTACCATCTAGCAGATCCAAGGAGTAGTCGATCTCATCAACCGTGTGGTAATCCGTGTTCACCTTGGGGTGTGTGAGTATCATCATGACCAGTTCAGGCCGTCGCCATCAACGTACTGCGATAGCTAGGGTTTGTAGGGTGCATCCCCTCTGGGATGCAGAACCCTAAGCCTTCCCATCCCATTGCATAATCCAAAATAAAATTGAATCTATTTTTCTATATTCACTATTTTATTTGAACAGTTTTGAGATGAAAATAACATTAGATGTCAGTTTGACTTGTGGGCCCCTACCATGAGTTGTATCATGGTTTTCAAGACCTTGTTTATGGCCTCTACTTGTCCATTTTCCTGGGGGTATTAGGGGGTTGAGTTCTCATGGTAAAAACCCAACTTGGCACTTAATTCAGCTACCCTTTGGTTTTGAAAATGTGAGCCATGGTCAGTGACAATTGCTTGAGGAAATCTGAATCTGGAAATAACGTGATTGGACATGAAGAGTGCGACATTTTTTCCATCTTCTTTGTACGTAGGCATAGCCTCATCCCATTTTGTAAAGTATTCTACATCGACAATTACATAGCTATGCCCCCCAATCGAGGTAGGCTTACAATGCANCTATGGGATCGCAGACCAAAAACACTTTCAGAGTTGGAGCACACATCCTCACTTTGGACATTGAGGATATATACTTTCTGACGGGTTATCAGGCATGGGCCCCAGTGTCACTATCCAGACCTAGGGGTGGTGACCGACTACCGAGGATCTTCATTGCACAATTTTGCACTCCAGGTACACAGATGTTGGGTGGGAAAATTCCCATCAAGAACGTGGGGACCGTCCCTTGAGAACCGTATCGTTCACTATTGAGCGAGTGGCAGGTAGTAGGGCACCACATCAGGCCACCAAGGCTCACATGTTGTACGCCATCGAGTGCATGGCTCCTACGGTGTTCAACTGGTGCGAGGGGACTCCTCGCAAACTTGAAGGAACAATTGACCAAGTGTCGAAGAGGGGAGCTCAAGCAGTTTGGTTATGGCTCCATTGTGGTCTCTTTCTTCTTGGAGAGGGTTCCACTTCTCCAGTCCCCAGGTGAGATCAGTGATCTCGATCCGCGTGACCCTCGTATGCAGTGGTGGGATGAGGTGATGGCCCGTCATGGTGGTGTGGGCCAATGATCACCTATGGACCTACTTTCTTCAGGTGGCTGCATAGCCAACTCCTCATGGTGGAGGACTATGCGTAGTAGCAGGGAAGCATTTCGAGGAGATCCAGACTTGGTTCTTCCAGAGGGAGACTAGTGGGAGAGATAGGTAAGAAAAAGACTCTCTTTTTTATGTATTTTATGATTTTTTTTTTTTTTTGTAGTACTGATACCCTATACCTTGCTTATGCAAGATATTGGCCCTTCTAGACCTGGAGGGATCCTTACCTATTGAGAGACTAGGGGTAGTCCATGAGATGGAAGCATTTCATCAAGAGGTGTGGAGGAGCTCGACGAGCTTGAGGAGAACCTACAGGGCTGACCACAATATTCGGATCATCTCTATAGATGACCTTCCACAAAACTACCAGTGTCGGATGGATGGAGTTTCGAGTCATTTTGGTCGGTTACTACACCGGGTGGCTAGGGCCATCATATACTGCCATGAGCATCATTAGTGGTATCATGTATAGATGATATGTACTGAAAGCTTAAGAGCTTCATATTTTTGTAGATGTGATCTACTGAAAGCCACGGAGCTTCAGATTTTTTGTATCAGTACCTTTTTGTAAACATTTTTCCAGACTTAATATAAAACACTATCTAGCGGTTTATACAATGTGTCTTTATGATGATGTGGGTCTTATGTATGTTTGTCTTATTATCAAATGGATAATTTACATGTCATGTCAATTATGCATCTTTAATAAAAATGCTTACGAATGTGCAATGTGCCAATCTAATACAAAGTTAGCCAATGAATCACAACCGTGTTCATACACCTCGGGATATGTTGGTATTGAATGAACTCAAAAGACCTTTCCAAGAGCGTACTCCGAAACAAGGAAGTAGTGTAGGGTCACAGATGGCGTAGATCGGTTAGATGGGAGACCACAGTTGTGAATATAATAGATGACAATGTGGTCACACCCAAGGGAAAGATGCATCGGTTCAATAATCCAATCACCTGTGATACTCAACGATGTTATTGGTTGCAGACCTAGGACAAGTTCCTCCTAAGCTTATCAGTTCACGGTAGGGGAATAGAGTACCCAAGCTACTGAGGAGAGGTTCAGGGTGTGTTGTCCAACACCATTTTCGAATTTGTAACAGGTTGCCATCTGCACATTCAAGCAACATGGTCATAGCGAAAATTGAGATAAGACCCTAACACACTAAAATGAAAGTGTCACACCAAATCAAACACATTATATACAATATATATATAGTACAATGCAGGATACCTAAGCATAGTACCGTTTTAGGTAGAGCCCATTTCGAGGCTCCCCAAAGGTATCCCGTCATAATCAACTAACTCATAAGCTCCTTTCTCCAAGACATGTTTTACGATGTATGGCCAGTGCCACATGGACTCAAATTTCCTGCCCCCATCTTATCGTGTTTTTGGTCATATGTCAAACCAAATCACCCTCGTTGAATATACGGGGTTGACGGATTTATCATACTGGGCTTTGATGCATTCTTATGCTTTCATTGGTAGAGCAGCATCACGATGAGTCTCTCGAGTTTGGCTAAGTATAGAATCTCTCTTCCTCAGCCATGGTGTTTGGTAGGAGTTCAATGGCTAGTTTCAAAGATGGAATTTCGCACTCAATAGGAATAATGCCTCTAGTCCATACACAATTGAAAAGGTGTGAACCCGGTGGCAGTCTTGACTGAGGTTCTATATGCCCAAAGGGATGAAAAGAGCATATTGCCAATTTGATCTATGGGTCCCTACCATGCGTTGTATCATGGTTTTCAAGACCTTATTGATGGCCTCTACTTGTCCATTCACTTGAGAGTAATAGGGTGTTGATTTTTCATGGCGAAAACCCAACTTGGCACTCAGTTCCTCTACCATTTGGTTTTGAAAATGTGAGCCACGATCTGTGACAATGGCTTGTGGAACTTCGAATCTAGAAATAATGTGATTAAACATAAAGAGTGTGGCTGTTTTGCAATCTTCTTTGTACATAGGCATAACCTCATCCCATTTTGTACGTAGGCATATCCTCATCCCATTTTGTAAAGTAGGTCAAAAGTATCTAGTGCATAAAATATTCTGGTTTGTAGCCATCCCAGAGAAGTGACCATCGCATGCCCCAGAGTGGCAGTCATTCAAAACAACGTTGTAGAAGCGAGTCAAAACCTCGGCGATATAGAGTGTCATCGATTATTAGATAGTATTTTGCGTGGTGGAAAATATGACAACGGTCATCACGAGATAATTTGGGTCGAAAGCGTTGGGTTTGGAGATATAAGGTGATGTCTCCATACCATGAGTCAAATGTATTGATCAGGAACAACGACTCGTCAGGAAGAGAGTCGATGGGCTCAACATCTTGATAAGCATGGGGAAGTTCACAAATGAGTTATGCAAATACTAATGATTTCTTCAATTTTGATTTCTCGAATTGTAGGTTGAATTCTTGAAGAATTACGATCCAACATGACTACTTCCCCCCCAGTGCTTGACAGGTCAGAACACGGTACATGGGGATTGAATTGGCAATGTTGGTAGTCCTGCAAAGCAAAATGTAATGACAAAATCTATGGATAGATATGACAGCCGCCAGAGCTAACTTCTCAACATGTGAGGAACGTTGTTCAGAGTTAGCAAGAATCTTACTAAGGTAATAGATCACATGTTCTTGCCCATTATTATCTTCTTGCACTAGCACCATACCAACAGTAGATGTAGAGGAAGCAAGGCTTGGCTAATGTGAACATGTTCCACGACACCGTGTTTCACCAAGATGTCGATGGAAATGGTAGGTGTGATATTCGCCAAATTCCCTTCAGTTACCGTATCTCGTAAAAATCGAGGTCATCTATTTGCTTTGTGACACTGAGAAAGATGTAAAAATAAATTTTGACCTTATTTTCTCGGTTGATTTGAAATATGAATCTGTAATTTTTGGTAACAAATTTATCTTTAGCAATAATTATAATGTTGTGTAAATTGTGGCGAATCAAGGTTCAACAAGTGTGTATTAACTGTGGGGTTTGCATCGGGAAGTACTTTTGTGAGACTTGCAAGTTATTTGATGATGATGTAAGGGCATGCATCTATCACCCTTGGGTTGCTTTTTGTTTTCCATGTTTGAAAATCCAATCATGAAAAGATAGGCCTTCCTGAAATATCTAACACTAGAGTATTTTGTTTGTTTAATGTTTGATGGCAACTAAAAATGATATTTTTTTTATATCTTTCAAATCTCAAAACAACAATATAGGTGTGTTATCTCTCGTATACATTAAATTTCTAGTATTCATTTCTTTTTTAAAATGAGTGTCTCTCCTGTAGCTAATTATTCCTTCTCTTGATGATTTTTTTACATAATTGGGGGCAACAATAATTTCTTCCACTACTTTAAATGTGGTATGTTTAATGCCTATTGGAGCACTACTAAAGTTCATGTTTTTTGTTTTTTGTTTTTTTGTTTTTAATTTGATTTCATTTGAGAATATGTTTAGTGCATTTGAGAACTTTTCTAAAGTTCATATTTTCATTTTATTTGATTTTGCTTCATAGAAAGCATTCAATGGACATTTTTTTATTATTAAAGTTGCATTATTGTATTTTGGATCTAAACTTATTGTTGTATTCTTCTTCTGCAGGTTGTTGCTACTCGATCCTATTGAAGGGTTGTCATCCTTGTGTATAAGGAGCAATGCACCACAACTGTCCCATTTTTTTGAGGTGATTTTTACACTTGCTTTATTTTGTCCAATGTTATCAACTTGTATAATTGTTAGTCTGACACAAGAAATTTATATTTTTTTGTCTTTTTGAATTGATGTAATTCTTTCCTTTCATAAGAACACTTGAAACCCTAATCTTAAATTCTTACTAATATACTGAATTGCAGTTATTGTTCAAGTCCACGAGGGATATTAATGTACTACCTCGTGGACACACCATTCATATGGATTGCTTGCAAGATATGCAACAACACCTACAATAAGTATTTCTTGAATATAGGTTTTATATTATTTACAGACCTGAGGGTGGTTATGGATGTATTTGGCTTCAAGTCTGATTACACTTTTTATGAAGGCCACTATCTTGGTAGATCTCTCAGTGCTTGTGGGACGTTTGCAGGTTCTTTTTCCCAATGTGTTCCAATTCAATGTGTGATATGTTAAAGGTGTGGAAAAAACTTGACGAAGATGTGATTTATCTATTTGTGTAAATATATGAAAAAAGCATCCACTGATTGGACACTTTCGATTATTGAAATATGGCCTTTTGTAATGTGTGTAGGTTGCAGTGACAACAATGCCCGAGTCCTACCAGAATAGGAAGTTATGATGTAAGAATTAAATCGATTTATATTGACTTTTCATTATGAAAAATCTAAATCCTAACTACTAAATTTTGTTTCAAGCAAATTTGAATTTTATGCAATGATTGCAATGCAACTTCAAAAGTCCCATTTCACATTGTTGCACAAAAGTTCCTAAACTACAATTCATACAACACTTGGCAGACCAGAGGGTGCCCCACCACAAACACTTGCCAGTAGTACTTATGATGCCTTTGATGAAGTAGCGATGTCTCCCATAAGGTTCTAATGAACATTCATAAAACCTCCTGCAACTATGAATACTATTTAGCAATCGAGATTTATTTTTATGTTGCATTCAACCACAATTGATAGTGTATCTAGTGAAGCATGTTGTTTGCAAGTAAAGTTACAAGAAGTAGATTCTTTGCCCCTCTAGATTTTATAGATGCGACTGCTCTATCATCTTAGAATTGTATTTATAGGTTGATGAATATATGACATGCCTACCAAAATGGATGTGAAAGATTCGCATTGTAGATCGTTGCCATTTGTTGGACCTGCTAGGATAGATTCAATAGATTTGGCAAGGGTAGGTCAGAGAACACATATGGAAAGGCCCGTCATAGCAACAACTCTATATTCCTTGTACATAGTAATTGACTTGGTTTGGGCATTTTTTGGTATTTCTACATCAATTCATAATATGGTTAACATGTTACTTTGTCTTATAATATTCGGGGATTGTTGGCCCTTCATATGCATTTTCGATTATTTTTAACTTTATTATCATCACGAGCCATTGTACTTGACACATGTCGAAGTTGATGAAAGAATTATTTCGGCACCATTGTAACATATTTGGGGTGGTATGGGGTACTTGTGCCATTTCGATTTATCTTGAGAATTTATTGTCTAAACTTCAAAGACTCTACCAACAATCTTAATATTTTTGAAACAAGAGCAGTTGAAATAAAGATGGCTTTTCTGTTGAAAATTGTAAACCTATTAATGAAGTTGATAAGATTTTTTAGAACCCTTTGTTTTTTATTTTTTTTATAGTTTAGTTCATTCGTATCACAAATCTGGCCCTTCCATATAATTGAGTTTTTATTTCACTTGTTTGTACGTGTAATTGTAATCTTCTCGTTCTAGAGGTGTTATTTCACAGAATCTCAAATAAGAACACATACATGGTAGGATATTTGTATGAGTGTTAATATTTGAAACAAAGAGTGCATTTCCCCCTATGAATGATGTAATATTTAGGGAGAAATGATTTAGGAACATAATGTCTTAGTAAACATTGAATGTGAAAAGTGACTAAAGGATAGTGGGTTTGTGCGATGAGGAAGACACAGAGTTATCAACATCCACTTAAAGTTTCTATTAGTGATTACCTTGTTTTGGTCTTTTCATCGAATGGAATTTTCGGAAACAACCAAAACTTTTCTTTAGTCACGGCCCCATTCATGAGAATTGTCATTTCGGAGATTTTATATTTGAGTAAATAAAACTTTATTCTTGGGGCCCAGGATCACATGGTAGTTTGTACCATGTTCTTGTACTTTTAAAACGAATAAAATTATGTAAAATTATGAATGTGTGTTGGGTCAAAATCAAACATGGCATTAGATTCTACAAGAGGAAAGTTTACCTAAGTCTTTGCAATTTAAAAATAAATAAATCATGTTTCAAAACATTGTCTAAAATAAAATTATTTCTCTCTCTATATTATTTGCTATTTGTTTCTTTATATAGTTTTTATTTGTTGTTAGTTTAGGTTGGAGATTATTATAGTTACGATGTTTATACATCATTTATTAGTCCATGCCCGCGGAAAAGACTATATGTTCCACCCTTTTCAATTAATTTGTATGGTTACATTGAATAAACATGAAATCTATAATGTTGAATGAAAATATTTTATTTAACAACAATTATTTAATAAAATATATAAATACATGTTGACATTTTATTGGACCAATGTATTTGATTAGACTAGTATTATCATTGACTGGAATTAGATAAAATAAAATTACAAACCTACATTAGATATACTTTAAATATGGAAATATTTTTTTCTTAGTCGATTGACAGTGTGTATAGATTGACAAGGGCTACAAGTTCGTGGTGGCTGCCAGAGGGCTAAATTTGGAATCCATTAATTGCATTGCCATGCCCTCCTGCTTCTACAACCTTCCACCACATTCACACCATAGAACATATTTTCTCAAAATCCACACGTCCCAGTTCAAGTCACAACAAGCAAGAAATTTAAGCCGCACTCAATGCAATATCATTGGTACCCTTGGTTACTTCAATTCCTCAAACGGATGGACATAATTAAATTGATGAATTCTAGACACATCCAATGTAAATGATCACAGGCATATTGAGAAGTGAAGGGATGTGTAGGTGGGTTTCAAACCCTCTATAGGTTTTGGCTTCTTCAATTGAGCTATATAAATGTATGTATGATGGTTATTACATTTTGATTTTGGGCTTGCTGGTACAGGTATCTGAAAATAAGTGGCCTCTCATATAGGCCACAAGCTACAAAGTTTTGGCAAATGTTGTTTTCGAGTCGCGGGAAGAACAGGTGTAGGTACATGTATGCCCCATGTCTTTATGTTTCTATGGATGGTTTATTTACTTGGATATAAGTAACTAGGTTTTGTGTTTCAACACAAGAGAAAAGAAGGAGGTGGGGTAAATAGACAGTTGAAGAATCTAGGGATGAGTACTATGATATAGAGAATGAGTATGAATGCGAATATGAATTTGTGCCTCCCTTCACTCGAGCTCGCAGTGCTCTTGTTAATAAACGTAAAAATGGTTAATCCGGATAAGAGAGAACTTCCATAATCATGATAGTGCGGGGTTTTAATCTAGATTTTCCTTGCATTTGCTAGCAAAGAAGTTCTTTAATTAACCCTTTTGCTAAAGAGTCTCGACATCTTTGTGGATTTTTTTGTTTCCAAAATGTTGATGACAACTAAAATGGCTCACCTACAAGAGCAAGAGTAGGGCCTTCAACCTGAGGTATCATTGTCTAAGGATCTCCTCTGTTGTTTTATTTTTTTTATCTATGCTTTTATAAATGTTATCTTAGGTTTTTTGGCGGGTTAATTTATGGTTCAATTTTGGTTATGGTGGCCACTAACATGTAATTCTCAGGGAGAGCTCGCAGTTATGATACGTAGCAATTGTAGATTGTGTGGATTCAATTGTGAGCTAGGTGAGAATTTTCGGGGGTAAAAGAGAAAGGTGGTGGTTATAGGTGGCAGTTGCAGGCTTGTTCATTGGAGAAGGATAGAAGTTAAGGGGGTGAGAAGGTTGAGGTTTAACATGTAAGAGATTTCTTAACTATAGTGGCAGATTTTCTTACCTGAAGAAAAAACAATTTCTTGAATTGATGATCTAAGATAATGTGTTTTTTGTGTGTGTTTCCATGTGCTGCAATTTAGGTTTCATCCATTTCTTTACTCGGTAAACAATACTATGGAGATTTTGCATTCTCTATTTTGCATTGGAGTTCTACTCCCTTAGCCAGTGTCTGAATTTGATAGTTATATGTACAAGCATTTGGTTGATTTGACAAAGATGGTCATCTTCGATATCTTAAATCCGTTTACATAAAGCAACTATGATATTCAGTTGTCTCTTTTAGTAGGTGTTTTTTCGTGAAATCCACCCCGCTTGTTCTTGGGATAGATATTTGTAGATAGATGCCAAGAATTATTACAAGAGTGTTGTGTACTACACACTTGGGTTTTTTTCATTTGCTTCAATGATGGTCTGATTATGAAGAATTTAGAAGCTATGGTCCAAAGGAATTCAAAGAAGAGTCAAAGGATATGATGTAAATCATCTCGTAGCTTCGTCCCATGCCAAAGATAGTAGCCTTATGAATGGTTTCAAGTTTAATTTGTTTCCACAATTCACTGGTTTGAAGATCAATATATATATGAACTGGATTGTAATCAATCATTTTTACATATTAGTCTCAAGTTTGGTATGACGTCTCTATCATTTAATAAATATATGTATTATTTGTCCATCCTTGTAGTTCATCTGATCAAATCAAATTGCAAGGACTATTTCGTCCCTGGTCCCTTCACGGACATTATTTCCTCCTCTTATTTTAAGGAAGGATCACAATTCTCTGAAATTATTATTCTGGATATGCCCTTTGTTTCTTCATTGTAAAGATATTTCTTACTTCGAAATCATTATAAACATGTTGATTATATTTAAAAATCAACCAAATTAAGGAAACATATTCACCTTAAAGGTTGCAAACAATGCACAATCACAACAAACGTCTACTTAGCACAATGTACAATCACAACAAAGTTTTAATTACACTCATCATATTTCAAAAATAAATTTGTCACATCGATAAAAATGCAAGTTGACTTCATGTATTTAAATTCTTAAAATATACCTATGCACCAATCTTTGTGGATTTAAATTCTTAAAATATATAAACGCAGAAGTAAATTAGTTAGATTTTTTTATTCTTTTCATTCATACTTTATTAAACATTTCTTCATGTATTTAATTTTTTACAGTATACTATTGCACTGCGTGAATTCATTGTAGTTAGATTTTTTAATTCCTTTAATTCAGGAATGACTTTTTTCTTTCTATTTATGTAATTTTATGAGCAATTTAAAAGTTGATAGGAGTTTTTTTATTGTGATATATTTGATAAGTTCACAATATATTCTAATAGGTAAGGTATTTGGGCTACCTATCTTAACTTTGTATGTATGATATTTATGAGGTGATTTCAATTGACGCATTTCTGAGTTTTTCCATGAAGTTTACTTGAAGCTAATTTTATTTTGTTAATTTTTAATTTTTTTCAAAGTTTCCAAATCTAGTTTTGGCTCTATGTTTGAAATATTGAAGTTTTATTGATCATTGATCTTTAGTTAATCTTAATTTTGTTTGACGTAGTTTCCTTTGGACCATATCAGTTGTGTAGGCTAAACAATCCAAAGAGCTTGGAAGTTGCAGTGGAAATTACAGCACAATTCTTGATTGCAGTAGTTAAGCCAGTGTTGGTAGGTGGGTTTTGATCCTTATTTGATTTTTTGTAGGTTATATACAGGAAAGATAACAGATTTTGTATTTTTCCTAACTCTTCATGAACTTTTTACAGTCTCGATAGGACTGAATTATTTTGAGAATACTGAAGAATGTATTTAATTTTAGTTTTGGAATATAAATATGAGTTTTTTTCCAAGGAAAAAAGGTGGACCAAAGTCGAGGGTTTCTCGCGAAAAAAGTGCATGTGGAATTACGAGATGCATTAGGTTATGTTGTGGCTATAATGTTTTCTGTTAAGGGACAGGTTCCACAGATTCATCCTAATTTCATAGGGACTTCCTGGGGTGCAATAATTACTTCATTCAGTGTTGAAATAATTGAGTCCGTAAACACATTTATTTGCAGATCCTATTTTCAATGACTATAGTTCAGTAGGATATTCATTGCTATTGAAGAAAGAGAAAGCCATAATTATGCAGCCTAGCAAAGTGATTGTGGGAAACAGACCTATTTTTGGGTGTGCTAATGAAATATCTCTTAGAATCCTTGCAAACAAGGTGAAGCACAACACCACATGTATGGAAAATTATTGGTCTATTTTTTTTACCTGAAGGTGTTCCCTTGAAAAGTGCACCAAATGAGCACTTACATTTCAATGTGCTATTAAAACACATTCAGGCAAGGGCTCAAGGGATCTAACTAAATTTTGAAGTAACAATAGTTCGAAAATTGTTTTTTGGTTGGATTTGTTCTTTATTATTAATATTCACTGATGTAAAATTGTTGGTTGTTGGGTATGTTATCAATGAAACTATTGTAATTGCTTAAGTTGGTGGCTTGGTTCAATTGCCAATAGCTTACATTGCAATAAACATGTGGTTGAGTTAAACATCATTTCTCTATCATGGACATTCCTTTGTAATTTAAGAAATTATTTTTTAACATAAAATATGAAGTGTTTGAACGATATTTATTTATTTATTAAGAATTGATTTTATAATTTATAATTGTTACAATATTGTGCTATAATAGTTGTTGGGATAATTTGATTTTAAGAATTTTTTTATTAATATTTAATGAGTAGGGATGATATGTTTTTGGTTTGAAGTAAAGAATTTTNAACCTTTTAACTCATCACAACTATGGTGATCTGGGAATGCTTCTCTTAAAGCTTTTAGAGTACATAAACAAAATTTTAAAGCAAGCCAAGTGATTCCTTACCTTTTTGTAGGTCCACACCAAAGTTGGTCTCAATAGGCGTTTATAATTTTATTTTTAAAATTTTGAAGTTTTTTTTTCTTAATATGTTTCTTTCCATGTTTGTTTAAAAAAAACAAATATCACTTTTTCTTTTTTCTTTCTTTTTTTCCCTCTTTAAATCTTTTTCAGGGATTAAAAAAATAGAAAAAAGGGGCAAGTGTGTGCGTTTTAAATGGTTTTACTTTTATTTTTTAATACATGTTTTTCCCATGGTTGAAAAAGATAACCTCGACAAAAAGGGTGCTATCAATAACACTACTTTTCGATTCAAAGATTTACAACATTACAATGTCTTAATGCCATGCTTACAAAAAGTTGTAATTTTAACTTTGAAAAAAGAATAGATATTACTAATAACACTAATTTTTTTATTTAAAAATTGATTTTAGTGTTTTTTACTCAAAATATATATATTTAAAATTAGACGACCACAATTATCATCAAGTCATAACTGTATTCATTATGGCTTTTAATTAAAAACTTCAATTGCATCAAAAAGATCCATTAACCTCATGCACTCACCTAGAGATACATTAACCTAATGCACTCACCTACTTATATGAGAATTTAGAAATTTATGAAAATTAGAAGATGCAACATTTTATGTACATATTTTTTGTATTGTTATCCAATTCAGGATGACTTATCTCTCACCGAAGAATTATATTCATTTTCCAGTTTTCTATTAATATGATTTTATAGTCTCGTATTCCCTACAATCTCTTGTATGTTACAGTTTGCTGTATTCGTTCTACCTTGTATTGTGTTCTTGATTTATGTACACAAATATATTGAATTCCGTACTAGGTGGTTTTTACCTCGAACTTTCCTAGGAATTCATACCCTCTGGTATCCTAGCCTTTTTGTTATTATTTGTGTTCGAGTCTAAGAAACATTATGTTGGTCTCAACGTGCTCGACATGTTAGGATTTTGGAGTGACGCCTTCATCCTAATCATGCAACATTTACACGTGTCCAGTTAGCAACGCATTGAAAAGAAGTCAATTCCCCTCGTGTATGTGAAAGATGTATAAAACATGGTGAAAGATGAATTATGCAAACACAAAGATAAGATGTACACCATTTTGTTGAGTTTATGTGGAGAATCATGCCTACAAGAGTCCATGACCTAAATGAAAACCCTATAGACAATCAACCCTTCAAAGGATAAACCAAGTATAGATATTACAATGTTTCAAGGTAACATAGAACCTAAATGAAAACCCTAGAGATTCAATGGAAGGATAGACTAAGTATAGATATTCCATTGCTTCAAGGTAACATAGATTCAAAGGCCTTGGATGTGGCTCCAATAAATGGAGTCATTCTTTTATGGTCAGCCATTTTGTTGATGATTTGATACCATAAAATTAGCCCCGAATGCACTTTTCTACTAGGATTCTTTCATATCGTAGAGGCAAGAGGAAGTTGACCATGTGACCATCTGGAAAGATTTAAAAATTGCCATGATTAGCAATCTCTACCATGTGGGACATATGGATGACAAGTATATATAGTTACACTTGAACCAAAGCGAATTGGTTCCTAATAAATTGCAAAATTTCACATAATATTAATCAAATTGGTCAATAAGGACCCTAAGCACCAGAAGATTATGAAGTTTGGAGAGGAAATTCACCAATATCTACAAACAGAGATGGAGTTCCTAACTACCAATACATTAGGAGATTCATGTCATTTCACCATGATTTTAGAGGAGAAGTTCATGATTCATAGTGGTAAAGAGAAGCAATAATAGGAAGTGAAGATGCAACATGATGGAAAACCACATGACTTGTCACATGTTAGTAACAAGGAGAGAAATAAAGGCAAGTACAACTCGAATTCAAAGCAAACAACACAATAATTTGAATCCTTCAACAATTCAAAGACACCTATTTCCAAGAAGTGGTGTGATCATTACACCACATAGCTCCACTCCAATGAAGAGTGTAGGTAAAAAAAAAGCATGATGGTGATTGATAAGACACAATCTACCATCATATATCTAGAACCTTCAACCTATCTTTTAGAGAACACTGGCACCCCATTAAACAATTCGCAACATTGTAGCAATGACACAACATTGAAGCATTCCTCAATCACTCAATGAGCAACAATAATAGAACAAGTTTGATGATTCCCTACTACTACTCCGGATGGGGATGAAGAGTGAAAAAGATTATTTTGCACCATGTTCTAGGTGAATGGCCAACATGTCCATGTTATCATCGATAGTAGGGTTCAAAAGAACATCATTTATATTGATGCAACAAAGAGATATACTCTAAAAATAGTTGATCACCCGTAACCTTACCCTCTTGGATGGAGGCAACTAGGGAAGGGAATGATTGTTAGGAAACATCGTCACCTTTCCTACATGATGGGAAACAACCACGAGATGAAGCCTTTTGTGATGTTGAACCATACGAAGTGTGCAGCATTATTCTTATAGGATCATATCTCTAGGTCGACGTGAGAAGTATAATGTACCTCCCGATGTGGCATGTACAAGTAAAAGGACAAGTCTCCATTATCCTCGTATATTCACCGTTGTAAACACCATTGATTATCTATGTCAAGCAAGCTATGAATATCATCATGCATTTGCAAAAATTCATTCTCTTCACTATCAAGAAAGTGAGATAATCATGTATTGGTAAATGTATGTTGTCAATGACAAAATGTTGATATGTTTGGCAATAGAAACAACAACAATCAAACACAACTTGATATAGAATGATGACCTATTTGAGGAGCCAAAAGAAGTACCATCACATTGTTTGCAACATCACATTTATTTGGTACCAGATCACCACTACCAAACAAACCACCATATCACAAATCGTTTTGGCATAATCATGTGATACACTAGGAGATTCATGTGCTCATTGAGGCTAGAAACATCTTGCCAATATCATCATATTAGGGGGGAATTTAAGGATCCATTTTTTAAAGTGTAAAAACCTTGATGAATTTTGGTATTTCTTAAAATTTGAAATATAAAATGTTTAACGATATTTTTGTAAAAATATTTAAATTTATAAGGATTTTGTATAGTTTTTCGACAATTTTGGCAATGTTTAGAGTAAAATACTCTTATCCTAAATTACTTGGGCAAACTATTTTAAAAGAAAAAAAATGGAAATTAGTGATTTTGTTTTGCAAAAAACATGAAAATTAGCCCATGGGCTAAATTTCGCCCCTAAAATTTTCCTTGCATCACATTTTGGCAGTCCCATAGTCTTGCTGCCTAAGAAAGATGGCATGTGATGCTTATATATAGACAATAGACTATTGAATAAGATAAAGTGAAAAATATATATCCTTTATTAAGAATTGATAACCACTAACTCAACTTCAAGGAGCCAAATCCTTCCCTTATATTGATAGCAAGGCAAGATATCATCAAGTTCCAATACACTCAAAATATATATGGAAGACTTACTTAAAATCTAGAGAAGGGATATTGGAGTGGTTAATAACTCCTCTTGGTTGTACTAATGCTCTTGCAAAATTCACGAGATTGATAAATGATGAGCTTCATCCATCCTTAAACGATTTTGTGGTGGTGTTCCTTGATGACATTTTGATTTGTAGTGAATCTTAGGATGAACACTTTCAACATGTTGATTAACTGTTGCAACCCCTCGATTAGCATAAGTTGCAAAGTAAACCTTTTTTAATGTTGATTATTTGTTATGAGATCCATAAAATACCTTGGGTTTGTCACTAACATAACAAGAATCATGATTGACCATAATGAAGTGGAAGTGAATGATAATTGGAATGTGCAAAAGAAAATTAAAAGATTTCATAGTTTTGTGGGATAAATTAATCTATGCATGCATTTTATTCCAAGGTTTTCACACCTGACTTGGCCACTTAGTGAAATCCTACAAGGGAATTTGAAGAACTGGTTTCATATTGACCAAGGCACAAATATAGACATTCGAAAAATTGAAGAGGAAGTTAGCCATTGCACTTGTGCTTGCACTTCCATAACTATCTTAGAATTTTGATGTAGAAGATGATGCATTAGAATATGCATTGGGTGTTTTCCTTTCATAAAGTGGTTATCCCATTGTGATTGAATAATGACAAGGAGTTGTACTCCATTATTTTAGTAGTTCCCCAACGGAGAAACTAGGTGTTAGGAAAGAAGATATTGGTTCACTTTGATCTTAAACTGCTTTAGCTTCAACAAATAAAGATAAAACTTGAGAATGCACAACATATGAAATGGATGACTTTCTTACATTAGTTCCACTTATTTATCAATCATCAACAAGGAAGAGATAACAAGGTCACATGTTGTTTAAGTCACCCACTTGTAGTAATAAAAGTTGTTCTAGATACCAAGGGATATGATACAAAAGGTTAGTCAAAGCTGAACAGTGCAAACACAATTTTGGCAGAAGTTATACAACTCTCTTACTAGGATACAACACTAACTCCACAGAACATGTGATCAATATCACTGATTTATGTCTATAGAATGGTCTTCTTTTTTATCTTGATAAGGTGCATGTACATGTACGTGAACACAAGTAATTGGTGATTTGGGAATCTCATTTCTACAAATCTATTGAACATTATGGTGTGTCAAAAAATATTGTAGCACCATAAAACGTTTTTATTAGCCATGCATGAGGTAGGATGTTGAAATCCACCTCAATTATCATGTTTCACGTTCCATTTCCAAACTAACTAATCACCATATAGGCATGTAAGGCTCCTTTTTCTTTACCCTTTAAACCTTGGGAGTCTATCAATTTAGACTCCATTCATGGTCAATTGATTACTAAGCATTGACATGACTCCATACTAGTTGTTGTCAATCATTTTTATAAAAGAGTTATCATGACTCCTTACAAGAAATATTCTAGAGCCTTTGACATGGATCATTTGTATTGCATTCATGTTTGTCTCATTTTGGTCTGGCCTCTTCCATAGTATTAGAGTGTGACTCTAGGTTTATCAAAGATTTTTTCAATTCTTTGTGACTATGCTTGACACAAAGTTGAAGAATTACATGACTTTCCACCCCTATATAGATAATTAAACATAAGTTGTCCACAAAATTTTAGTGCACATGGTGTGTATGTAAAACCATGTACAACCCTACACCTAGGATGGTGATCTACCTTTTATTCAACATGTTTATAACCATGCACTTCATATTTCTATTGAATAATATATTTCCCTTAAAGGATTGCTTTGGGTTTCAACCAAGGAGTCTTGTTGATATGGCAATACTACTAGCCCCAACATCCTCTACTCCACAAATTGAAAGAGAATTGGGTAGGGATGAGACCTTCATCAAGCATATGCAAAGAACCATGAGTAGGTTTAGTCCATTCTACAATGCCAAAATTTAAAGTATAAATAGAGACATGATGCACAATAGGTACATCATTATATCCAAGTAAGTGGCAATATTTGCCTTCAATTACATTAATAAAGGTTTAAGGGTCATTTTCAAAAGATCAAACCTACCAAGTATGTTCCTTACTCCATTGTCAATACAATAGGATATAATTCCTTCCATATTGACCAAGGGTCCTTAGCAAAATATCAAACCTCTAAAGTATGGTCCTTACTCCATTTTCAATGTGGTAAAACATAATCCTTCCATCTTGACCTTGTGCATGTTTGGGTATACATCAAGTGTCCAATGATGACTTTCTAAAGCCATGCAATCCATAAATGCTCAAATCAAAATCAAAGGTTTTTAGGATTGAAATATTTGGACCTAAATTATATAGTTCCAACGCTAATGGATAAGATTGCTGAATAGTTGATCAAGTCTATTTGACATAATGAAATCCCTATGTTCATAGTATCTTGGGCCAAGCACTTTCTCCATCAAGCAATGCAGTGCATACTTGTACAACTTAAATTTCAAGTCCCTTTCATTAAATTTGGACTTGTAACCTAGAATATAGACTACCAAAGTGTGAAAACTAGATGCCTCCCTTGGCCATTGGGGTGCCCCATAAGATATTTTCTACTTTTCATAACCAACTAGTAGGTCGAACTCAAATCCTAATAGAAATATAAAGCATAATTCATATTCAATATAAACTATCAACAAAATTAAAATTTCACATTTTAAATCCCTTGCTTAGCAATTGAAATTAGGCACTCACAAATAGAACACACACTGCCAAGAGATATTTACAAAAACTTACCTATCCATAAATGAAAATCCACCAAATTGATTGCTAAGGAGAACTTTACCACCCAACTATAGGAATCAACTAAGGATTTCACGCCCACACTAGACCGTGATACAATCAGAGCAAAGGAGACTTCTACATATCTCTAAAATCACTTAGAAGGACCTGTTACTCTCATGACATAGACAATCTACTCACTATTAAGCACACTAGGCCCTCATCCAACCATCAATCAATTATGCCACTCTTTTCCAGTATCCTGGTTGCTTTATGGGAATAACCTAGAGGAAAAACACTTGATCAGATTCCATGAGAGGCAATATCAATATTATAGGTTTACTGGTGTCTTCTTAAATTGTTGTGTACATTCTGGCCATAGATTTTCCCTCAAACCATCACATTTCCGCTAATGTTCCCAATAGAAAATCCCCTAACTTCTATAGGTTGTACTAGCCATGGGTGATTTGGATTTCCCTTCCAGTTTCAAACCTAACATACATAAATACCATGAGACTCACATAAGCTATTCCTAAAACAAGTAGAGGAAAAAATCCCATAATATGGGAGAGGATTGTCGAGATGAATGAATTCCTTCACCCCTTTCTCATAGATAGATTATGATGCCACTCTTTTCATGATTCCTTGCAAGAAATCTACTATAGCCTTTGACATGGTTCAATTGTAACTCATTAATGTTTGGTCTCATTTCGGCTTGACCTCTTTCATAGCATATGAATGTGACTCTGGGTTTATTAATGATTTTTGGAATTCTCTGTGGATGTTTCCTAAAAACAAAGTTGAAGAATTCCATGAATTTCCACTGCTATATCTATCATCAAACATAAGTTCTCAAATGAATTTTAGTACACATATTGGGTATGTATAACCATGTACAACCATGTACTTGGGATGGTAATCTACTTTTTATTCAACGTGCCTATAAGCGCACTTAATAGTTCTACTAAACAATATATTTTTCCTTGTACACTTGTTTTGGTTTCCAACCACATAGTCCCATTGATGTGGCCCTACTACCAACACCGACGTCCTCTACTCCAAATATTATAAGGGAACAAGATAGGGATGAGACCTTCATCAAGCATATCTACATAATCCAAGAGAAAGTTTAATCCACTATACAACATCAATATTTAAAGTATAAATAGAGATATGATGTATATTATGTACATCATTATATCTATGTAGGTGACAATGTTTGGCTATAATTCCTAAAAGAAAGGTTTAAGGGTTCTATAAAAAATTAAACCTCTCAAGAATGGTCATTACTCTGTTGCCAATGCAGTAGAACATAATTCCTTCCATCTTGACCAAGGGTCCTTGTCAAAATATCAAACCTCTCAAGTATGGTCCTTACTCTATTGTCAATGTGTTAAAACATAATGCCTTCCATCTTAAACTTCCATCAATTTGGATATGAATCTAGTCTTAAAGGTTGATTTTCTAAAGCCATGCAATCCATAATTTTTCAAAGAAAAATCAAAGGTTTTAGTATTGATAGATTTGGAACTAAAACATCTAGTGTCATCATTAACTAATCATATTATTGACCAGATAGTCAAATCTACTTGACATAATGAAATTCCTATGTTTGTATTATCTTGGGCCAAGCATTGTCTCCATCAAGTAATGTGGTGCAAACTTGAGCAACTTAAATTTGCATTCCCTTAGTTAAACCCATTTCATTAAGTTTGCACTTATAACCTAGAGTATTGAATAACAAAGTGTGAATCTTGGATTCCTCCCTTGTCCATCAGGGCACTCCATATGATATCTTCTACTTTTCATAATCAACTAGTAGGTCGAACTCAACTCCTACCAACAATATAAACCAGAATTAATATTCAATATAAAATATTAAGAAAATTAATTTTCCATATGTTAAATCCATTTATTATCAATTGAAATTAGGCACTTACAAATAAAACGTGCCCTACCGAGAGAGAATTACAAACACTTATCTATACATAAATGCAAGCCCACTAAATCTGTAATCTACCCAAAATTTCCATGGAATTAATAGCAAAATATGATACTATTTTTTATGCTTTCTCCAAATATTTGTGTTTAGTAAATCATAATATTCTTCTGATTTGTTACTATTAAAGATTTTATATTTTCATGTGTTATTGTCTAGGAATGGAAGCTATGGTGCATTCTCCTATTGGTGAATATGTAACATAGACATTATGAGACTAGATGTAATGTCTAAGTTTGGTTATATGTACATTTCCAACATTTACAATTTTATTGTTGTAATGGTGTTGGTGGATGTTCTTTCATTAAAATGATATTATCATCTCTTACTTATAGTATCGGTCTTGACTTGCTTAACCTTGTTAGAGTACTCCAGGAATGATCTCATTACACAAGGTTTTAAGCATTATAACATTAACTTTGCAAATGTATATATGAGCATTTAAAACCCTAAATATCTATTTACAAAACTAACCTTAATCAAACTACTTTATATAATGATTTAAGACCTAAACTACCATGTCACTCTGCCTAGCATCAAACCTTAACAAATGTAAATCTATGGTATTCCAAACATAACGATGGATAAGTTGTTTTAGAGTCTGATTATTCGACTTTAGGAAACTCTAGAATTTTTGGAGGGTTATTATCAAATGGATGTAGTGTGGACAGGTTTACCCAAGGTACGTAACCTGTCAGTCCTTGTAAGATGGCTCATACAATGGTATGGTAAACCACACCTTGTTTTGGATTTGGTCGGAATACTATCACAAAAATTTGTCTAGTTTTGTTGTGAGTTTCATTTTGTGGTTTTTGAAACTACTAGCCTTGTGCTCAGCCTTGAATGGGACGACGATGAGGGTTTCAAATAGTAACTTGCTTGGTTCTAGGACCTATACATGGATTTCTTCCACCTATCGACTCATAATCTGCAATAAAATATACTTCTTATATTCTTCGTTGTGGAATCCTAGTTCACAGAATTGTCATATGTATGTATGTATGTATGTATGTATTGTGTGTGTGTGTGTGTGTGT
>NWUY0300000368.1:18511-28896 GCA_004151065.3 Larix sibirica
TCTTCAGGTTGCTGAAGAGGATGTAATCTGCCATATTATATACTAATAGTATAGAGTTTTTTTGTGAAAAAAAAACTTGTGTAGTTTTTAGTTGGCATTACCCTCTACTCCATTTTCCTTCATTTCATGTACAATTCCAATTTTGAAGAGTCATAGTTGGATTCTAGTTTTTTTTTTACCAAATTCTTTAGATTAATCAGGTCTCAATTTTGACATTAGTGCTTTAATATTGTTTCCACTACAGTTGTAGTGATAGATAATTTTGAGCATATGCTTCAAGGTATAGCATATTTTATTTTAAGTTTAGATAGTGTTAAGCTAAGAATACCACTTTGGTTAAAATCCCTTCATACCTTTTTAGATTGTGTATTCTTTAATGTAATGCGAATGCAACTTGTTTTACATGCTCTCTCTATGTGCTAGATTAATAGTTGCAAATAAACCTATATTGGAAGATAATTGGCTCTAGATTCACCTCACCAACTCCAAATATTTAGTATTACCTTTAGCATTAGCAAGTGATCAACTTGTGTAGTTTTTAGTTGGCCTTACCCTCTACGCCATTTTCCTTCATTTCATGTACAATTACAATTTTGAAGAGTCATAGTTGGATTCTAATTTTTTTTACCAAATTCTTTAGATTAATCAGGTCCCAATTTTGACATTAGTGCTTTAATATTGTTTCCACTTTTCATGTTTGTAGTGATAGATAATTTTGAGCATATGCTTCAAGGTATAGCATATTTTATTTTAAGTTTAGATAATGTTAAGCCAAGAATACCACTTTGGTTAAAATCCCTTCATACCTTTTTAGATTGTGTATTCTTTAATGTAATGTGAATGCAACTTGTTTTACATGCTCTTTCTATATGCTAGATTATGATGATTAACTATATCTTTGCATATTTGGGGATTAACCTATGGATCTAAATAATGCATCTAGAGTGATTGATTATGTATTAAAATATACTACAATTGCAAAGGAGAATACAATCAAGTGAGATAACTTATATCATATACAATATACCTAGATTGCAACATGATCTTTATCGACCTCTTTAGAGTGAGTGATATGATCAATATCTTATGTAATCATGTTGCATTTGTGGATCCAACATGATTTATTGTAGTATCTTAATTACTAGTCTAACTTAGCAATATCTATGTATGGTTTTGATTTATGTTCTTTATGGTTAATCTCTAATTAGTTAATATATGTGGGCTAAGATGTGTTAGTAACCCTAATCCTTCTTAGTGTAGTTATATATCAACAATAATAGTAACATGCTTTAGTCCTATCGACATTGGGAAAAGCCCCAATTTAGCTACACAGGTTCACTCAATGAAAGGGCCAAATTAGACCTTCCTCTATTAAAATGGTGAACCCTATAGATACAACCTAGTTGTCCTTGGTTCTCTATGATTTATTAGTTATAGCTCAGCTCACCATTTATGCTTTAAATGAGATGCAACTAACAAGCATATGTAAAAAGCAAGTAATCGAATTCTAATCTAACCTATCTAGCCTAATCTTTCATTCCTAGCTAGAAGCACATGTACAAGAAAACCAAGCTAACATGAAATAAAAGGAAGGTACAAAGAGTATGGAGAATAGTCCAATCTACCATCAATAACAAACCTCATTAGGTGCTCTAAGGATTGAGAATAGCCTAAAATCATCGAGAGATAATGTATTCCACATCAACATGTTAGACATAAATAAAAAAGAAACATGCAAAGAGTAGGGAAATTAGTCCACCGTCTTTTATTTTCACAATAACCTAAATTATGGTTGCTCTAAGACCAAAGGCTATCCTACAACTCACTAAGAGTTACATCCAACAAGTCAGCAATATATGTGATAAGTAATCATAAACATAGTGAGTAAAAAGAAAGTTTATAATCCACACCATTCACAAATCACCACATATATCCCTATAGGAACCAAGAAAGATTGTGAATGACGAGAATAGTCCACAACCATCAACAACATTACAAAAGTGTAAAGTGCAAGCTAAATATTTCACTCTATTTAACATATGAAGATTGAAGAGTTTGATAAACCCATGCCAGAAAATAAATATCAACAAAATCTAAAACAAAAGAATAACAATGGCACATGCACACACTACAAATATATTTACACTAGAAACCCTTAACCGAGAAAACCAACCTAATTGAGAGTCGTTCCTCTCTCTATCTCATTGCGTTATCTTCATTGTTTACTATATAATATTATACCATACAAAACTTTGATCTGTTAACTTGTATTGTATCACAACCCTAATTCCTTAACCTAAATTAGTTTAAATGGGTAAAAACCATATTGAAACAACACACAGTGTACTAGAATGGGGGACTCATTGGAACCCATGCCATTCCATCCAAATGCAAGGATGCGTGGGGGGGAGGCATACCCTTAGACCTTGTTCATTATGGGTCCAACCCCCAAACCCTCGTCAAAATGTGGCTAAGCCTAATTGAAAAAATACAACACATATCCAACATTCTCCCATTTTCTGAATACTTTGCAAAAAAATGGGGGAAGGGGGAGGCATTCATCTAGGTAGCTACAAGGAGGGGAATACCCACTGATTCTCTACACCAAGAGAAATTTTTAATATTAACTAAGTTTGACAATGAATTTGCACCATTATTCAAGGTATCAACCTTCTCCAATGGCACTTTATTATTTTCAACAATGTCTCTAACAAAATGGTACTCCACATAAATATGCTTTATTTTAGAATGATAAGCAATGTTCTTTGCCAAAAAAAATGCAATTTATTTGTATACCTACTCAGAATTCGCACTGCATGGGAAATGTTTAGTCTAGTATAGACCATAGCATACATCAAACTTCCAACAACAATAGCATTGGAAACATGAGACATGTCTCCCACCTCTTCTTGAATCTTGGTATTCTAATCTGTATATAAGTTTTCACCTACAAGAATAAAGACCGTTACTAGTTTATATTCTGTTGTAATTTGTGGGATTACATGTGGTTACCAATAGTGCATCGCAAGCATACAATCATACACATAAGCATACATACATAAAGTGAACAAGGAATAAAATTAGTTGTACATCCAATACTAAGCCTTTATTATATATCTAAGCCATACTATCCAAAGGAAAGAACAATACTATCACTTATGACTTACCATCCTATATATGTGTGTGTGTGTGTGTGATGTACATTCAGTTAGACAATTATGACTATGTAACTACCCGATAGTAAGCTTAACCAACTCTACTAGAATAGCCAACCAAGTGAGTGGTCAGTCAGAAGGACCTTGTCATCCTGTCGACTAGGCTCCTCCAACATCTCCCCCACCCCAAAACTCTTATTTGTCCCAAAGAGAATAGGGAGATGCAAAATTACAAAATTACAATAGTTACATAGACCAATAAAATTATGACATAGAGGTTGTTGTAGGAGGAACACCTATGGTGCAAGCTTCGAAAATGGAAGGGGCACAAGTGACCATTTGCTACTGAAATTCTTCCAACCGACTAGTACCATGTGGATGTTTGTATTAATTGTGGTTATCTTGGATAGTTGGGTGAGATTCTCGTCCATGGGTCTATTCCTTTAGTTGATTCAGGTCAGGACCAATGGCTTGTTGTAAAACTTCTACTGTGCGCATGAGATGATACATGTGCTTAGCTAGCCTACCATTCTCTCCTTGGGATGACTTAGCCTCATGTATCCAATGGATTTCCTTCCACTGTAACTCATTGACACGTTATTTCTCCATGTTGACTTGATCATCCAATGCTCTAGCATATTTAGGATTAGTAGTGGCCTTTCTCCAGTTCAAGTTAATGATAGTGGCTTGACTTTTGTGAATATTAACTTAGACCTATCCATAGTACGAGTACCAATTATTTAGAATCAAAGTTGATTTTGTGGCCACTACTTCATATTCATACAACTTTTTATCTCGTTCTAAAAATATTTTATGTTGGTCATCTAGGAGAAGGGCGGTTTCATAATCTTCTTGTTGTTGTTGTTGATATGTGACCAGTTGTAAGTGTGTAAGCACAGTGCCAACATGAATATGATAGCGATTGTTGTGTTGGTCTAGATGTGGTTCAACCAAAGGTCCAATCAATTATTCATCCAATGCTTTGCAGTTTCACCAAGCATTCCCCTTAGCAATCTTCAAATTCTTTAGTCGCTTGGCTAAGTCGGTTGATCGTTGATCGGGTTATTTATTTATTGATTTGAAAATTTCATGTAATTCTTCATCTGATGCCTTCTCTCATGCAAAGACATCGATAGTCCCTACAATCATAGATGTCTGTTGAATTTGTATTCTTAGGCCATAGGATGGTTTTTTCTTATTATTATTATTCTTGTTTTCCTTAGTTTCCTTCTTACCTCTGGGAGAAGGTTTGGATCCACTAGTCAGTAGTCACTTTGGTTGAGGTGCCAATGAGGTAATTGAAGCTAAGGAAGTGGTCGATAGAGGGCCCAACAGATTAGTTGATGGAGGAGATGAAGAAATGGTCAATGGAGTGGTCTATGTAATGGTCAAAGGAATGTTCAACAAAATGGTCGAATGGAGTGTCGTCAGAATAGTCGAAGGGCCCAATGATGATGGGATGGTTGGAAAAGGCATTGATGAAGTGGTTGAAGATGTTGTCACAGATGAACTAGGAAAATCAAAATAAGGCAAGGTTGGTAATTTGATGGGTGTTGTTGATGTTGAGAGAGTGAAATAAGATGTTGGTATTAATTGGTGCAGTTGAGGGATTGCTAGAGATAACATTTGGATCACCGAAAGACTTGAAAGCATCTGGACAAGCTTTTGGCTAAGGGAGGAAATTGGTGAAGGCAAGAAATGGGATTCTTGTGTTGATGCTAATAAGGGAGGAGTTTATTTTGTAAGAGGTTTGGAGATGGTGGTGGGGTTTCTTCAGTTAATTCGATCTCTTGCTCTGCATCCAGTCGATTGGTTGTTCCGGGCTTCGTCGAAACAAAGGCAGTTGGATGCTGAGTTGTCCCGACCTTCTTTGTTGCAGTGTTTCTCTACTATTGTGATAGGTATTTTTCTATCTGTTTCTCAATTGTTAATTTATTCTATGACACTTCTATTATGATGGTTTTTTCCTTCTCCATCAAGTGGATGATGTCTTCTCCAGCCGACGAGGTTAGAGGCAACTTATGTTTTCTTACATGTTGTCGGGTAGATTTTCCCTTGGTATTTTGCTGGTTCATCAGTACTTGCTTGAAAAATTGGTTAAGTTTTTCTTTCAATCAATGTTCATCAAATTATGGTTCTACTCCTTCATGTATTAAAGTATCTAGGTCATCCTTATTCAACTGAATGGATGATTCATCGACTAGTTCTTATGGTTTACTTGTGGATGGAACAATAACTAGTTGTTGTTATGAAGTTGTATCTTCTGGGGAAAACATGGTGATACACAACAAAGATTCATACTAGTCTTCAGTTTCCCCATCTTTTAGTGGCAGAAGTAGCCCATTATGAGTACACTTTTCCAAGGTTGGTACTATAATAATTGCATTGGTTTGTCGAGCGAGATCGGTAAATATCACATCAACAGATGCATAATAGTCAAGATCTTCTAGCTCTCTTCCTTAACCATGAAGATACCACACTTTGGTGTGGTCTAGTTCCAAATGAATATTAGTGTTCAGCGGTAGGCTACATCAAACATATTATGGAACTCACCACCGATCACAGGAATTATTTACTACTTAGAACTGGTTCTCGAACAAAATCCCGAGCTTGGTTGACTCAATTGGTGCTCCCTTTAGAGAAAAAATCCTATAATTTCACATGGAAGGAGGCTATGTGTTGGTGAATTCTACCTCACCGAATAGGGGGATCTTAGTCATGGAAATCCAAATAAGAAGGGATGGAAACCAAATTGCATATCTGGTCTCTTGGCATTTTTCACAGTTGTATTTTACAATGTTGGCAGCATGGTTGGGCCAATTGAATAGTTTCCCTTTCACTGGGACTTGCTTGACGACTTCAAGCATTTAGAAATTAACTTTGGATGGACAACTAGAGATGGTGAGACAAAGAGATACTATAATGGAGGCCCATTCAATAGTAAGATGTATGACTTGATTGATATTTAGTCCTTTGGAATTCTTGTCTCTTGTGGACCCTGCGAATTCCTTGACTAGCTCTAGGGGCTTAGTCGCTAAAGGGACTGGTTCTCCCTAGGAATATATACCAGTAATGTGGATAATTAGGGAATCATTGATTTTGATGCCCTCATCCAGCCAGATTTTGCTATCATGGTATCTAATTACAATGAATTTCACAGCTAACTCTTTTAGGTTCTCAAAACTGGCGATTTGTGGAGCACCGAGGTAGTGATAAATCTTTGCTTTGGCCATCAAGTTGGCTTCCGAATCTCTGATCCCCACTTCCCATCTCGGACTTCCCGTTTCTTAAATTCGAGCCATTGTTTTTCTTTCTTTATCATGTTTATTGTGCTTTAAGTGGCGTCATGCATATTTCTTCGGATTTAGTTCTTACTTCAACGTCTTTGATCTTAGCGCTCTTCTTAGGTTCCATTTTAGTGAATTGGTTGTCTAAATTTTTGAACTCTGGAGCTAAATAAACTGGAATAGAACTTGATTGTGCTCGCTATAATTCTTAAGAAATTTTTTTCCAACGAGACTCAAGCGATGGTGAATTTATAGGCGCAATATTCAAAAGAAAATCAATGTGGGTAGGCGAATTGCAATAAATTCGCTTCTTGTGTGTGACAGTTATTTCACGCGTTTGAAGAAACATGCAGTTGAATTTTGGCTTGTGGCTCTGTCGTTCTACGGTCAGTCGAGTTGAATAGAAAATGGATAGACTTAGTCTTCTTCTGGTCGATCGGGTCGGCCAACGAATAGAAGGGCTTGGTCCTCTTGTGGTCGATTGGATCAATTGGCAGACAGATGGAATTGGTCCTCTTCCCACCTAAATTAGGGGCTAGTCAATTTTTTCTAGGACAATGCACACTCATGGCTAGTGAGATTGATTCATGTTTGTTGATTGTAATCGTGATCAAGTTCTTGCTCCTTCCAAGTAGACATGTATAGTTTCTATATATACTTGATCTATCAATGTACTTGAAAATTTAGTTAAATGACTACCTATTAACTAAATAGTTGAATTATGTAATTAATATAACTAAACTCAGAAACACAATGGTTAACCAATGGGGATACAACCACTAGTCGACATGAGTGCTTCTTACATGTGATATCGTTTGAGTTGAGAACCATTGATTGCTTTAGTGAACACTCGACCTTGCATTGTTTTCAATCTAGATGTTCATTTCTTTAACGACATATGGCCCTAACCATGCAGTTTCTAAATTCCTTGGTTTTCCTTTTATTTTACTTTCGTATAATAAGACTAAATCTTTGACTGAGATGTTCTTAGTTTTAATGTTTCTAATATGCCATGCTTTTTGTTGTTGTTTATGAACTTCTTGATGGTGTATAGCGATCAATATTTATTCTTCTAGATTTTGTAAGTCAAATAAATTGTTATGAGTAGCTTATATGACATCTAAATATAGTACTTGTGCAATTAGTGGAGCTCGTTTTTTAAATGTTGAGGCACGACCACTTCTTAACCATAGACTAGTTTAAATGGTGTATGACTTGTCGATATTTTGTAAGCTATCATATAGGCCCATAGAATGGATGGAATTTTATCATCACAGTCGTCTTTGTCGATATTGCATATTTTTTTTAATCCTTTCGTAAGTGTTTTATTGACGGATTTTATAGCATCATTCGACTATGGATGGAATGAAGATATCTTGTGATTATCTATTAAGAATTATTTCAAGAGGACTGTTATGGTTTTTTTGATGAAATGTGTTCCTTTGTCATTGATTAAGGTGAGGGTGCATCCAAATCTTGTAATTATGTTTTCATAGATAAATTTTGATGTGAATTCACTAATACAGGCCTTGACTGGTTCGGCTTCTTCCCATTTAGTTACATTTTCATTTGTAGTAATGATGTATCTTGTGCCTATCGCTTGACCATGTGTCGAGAATGGTCCGACGAAGTCGATTGCCCAAATTTAAAATGTGAGACTTGGATTAACCAAGATTAATGGAATGTCATTTTGAATTAATGGTCATCCCATTTTATGGAATCATTCACTTATTGATGAAAATTTTACAATCTTTGTTAAGTGTTGGCCACCATAGTCCAACCTGAAGAATATTTTTAATAGTCATGTCGATCTATAAATGTCCTCTGGTTGTCTTGGAATGTGATTAGTCTATAATCGACTCTCTTTCGTGGTTGAGTATGCATCGATGTAGGATGTCCTATTGTCCTAGACTATATAGAAATTCATTGATAAATGTATATGGGGAAACTTTCATGGCTAAATTTTTCCTCTTTTTCTCAAATGTTCCCTCAAGTGATTTTCCATCTTACATGAATTGAACTATGCCAACTAATTCTTCAGGTACTACTTCAACTTTGAAGAGATGTGTGTCGATCAAGTTATCATCTATTCCTATGGGTTCCTCTATTGTTTCTATCATGGACGGGTGGTCTCATCTGACATTAGTGATTCCAAGATAGACTATGATTTCAAATTCAAATTCCCAGAATAGTAACAACCATCGGCATATTCTTTTGTGGTGCAAAGTTTTGTTAACTAAGCATTTTAAGGCTTGATAATTTGTAAAGAAAACAAAATGGTTATATAATAAATAATGACGAATTTTTGGCAAAGCGAAGGTCATGCCAAGTTCTTCACATTGCATGGTTGAGTGGTTTTGTTTGACTTTGTTCAAATTCCAACTGGCATAGGAGTTTGGGTAGTCAATCCCATTGTCGATTTGTTGTGTCGATAATGCTCCAACTGCAATGATTGATGCGTCGATGTGTACATGAAATTTCTCATACCAGTTGGGGAAGTGTAATATAGGTTCTTCAACCAAATTTATTTTTATCTTGTTCTAAAAATATTTTGTGTTGGTCATCCAGGAGAAGAGTAGTTTCATAATCTTATTGTTGTTTTTTTTTATATGCGACCAATTCAAAGTGTGTAAGCAGACTGCCAACAAGAATCTTCTAGCAATTGATGTGTTGGTATGGATGTGGGTCAACCAAGGGTCCTATCAGTTATTCATCCTATTCTTTATTATTTCACCAAGTATTCCCCTTAGCAATCTTCAAATTCTTTAGTCACTTGGTCGAGTCGGTTGACTGTTGATCATGTTATTTATTTATTGATTTTGAAATTCCCTATAATTCTTCATCTGATGTCTTCTCTCATGCAAAGACGTCGATAGTACCTACAGTCACGAATGTTTGTTGAATCTATATTCTTAGGCCATAGGATGGTTTTTTCTTATTATTATTCATCTTTTGTTCCGTAGCTACCTTATTACCTTTGGAAAAATGGTTGGCTCCGCTAGTCAAAGGTCACTCTGGTTGAGGTGCCGACAAGATAATCATAGCTAAAGAAGTGGTTGGTAGAGGGCCCAACTAAGGGGTTGATGGAGGATTCGATGGAATGGTCAATGGAGCTATTGATGAAATGGTTGAAGGAACATTCAACAAAATGGTCGAAGGGAGGGTTTTCAGAATAGTCGAAGGGCCCACCGATGATGGAATGGTCAAAAAAGGAACCAACATAATGGTTCAAGATGTTGTCACGAATGGGATGGTGTTCTAATATATGGGATTACACTAGGTTACCAGTAGCAGAGCAAATCATACATAAAATAGGATGATACAACACACGTAGAGACATAAGGAAGATGCAAGTAATGGTTGTAGAAGTAACAAGTTGTCTTTTATTATATGACCATCGTGTACAAAAGTACTACTTTACCTCCAGCTCACCAACCTATTTATACAAGTTACAAGGTAGTTATACAGTTATAACTACTTGACCAGTCGGCTAACTACCATATAGACTGGATCGACCCGACTATGATCGATCGGGAGGACCTAGTCGGTGAGTCGAATACGCTCCTCCAACATATCCCCACCAACAAGTCACTTCTTTGTCCCAAATAGAACTGAGATATATAAGATTACAAAATTGTATAACCAAATTACAAAATTGTAAAAACGCTAATACAAAATTTTGTATTGACACTTGATAATAGATGTGGTATCGGACGGGGTTCCCTCTACATAATCTTCCACAATTGCTACAGCCGACGAAGTTAAGTGTCTTTGAAATTTCTCCTAGGCATGCAGGACCGACTGTATGTTGAGGTTGTGTTGATACCCCTGAAATCGCAGCACCAACAATTAGGGATTCTCCCCAGTAAGCAATCCCAATTAGATCGCTCACCGTTTGGTGTGGGGGAATCCGTCTGGTTAACGGTTCGGCTACCATGTGTGT